>JAHZMZ010000865.1:0-27243 GCA_027743805.1 Lepidocyrtoides sp. E14
TATTTTTTAACAGCTTATAGATAGATACTTCAACCGTTACAAAAATGACACTAAAAAGAACATTTTTCAAACATATTTGCAGTAAGCAAATGTAAGAACTTAAAATAAAAGAAAGACATTGGTTTTAATCTAGCTGCCTGCATAATGATGATGTTCGTAACCTAAAGAAAAAAAAACTTCAAAATAGATTAATCTGTAGGTGCGGAGCAATCAATATCCAATGTAAAGTATCCATATTATTCGATACAACAGCGTCTGCAGCCGAGGTAAAAAAAGTCAATAAATGAAAAAAAATAAAATAATGCAATGAAAATATTAGTGCGTGCATTGCATTGTGTTTGCTAGAGAGAAATAATAACTTAGAGAGTAAAAAGTATACAATTCAAAGTCTCAAGCAAATGTGTCTACTGGTAGGCGCTATAAGCTACTTCTCTTAAATAAATAGCTCTATAGTTTGATAACGTTTTATATGTAATTAAATATGCTTTATCATCTTTATCATCATTGGTTGATTGATGATAATAATTCACTCCAAAGTTTAAACATGATGTGCTTATTGTGTATATAGATATAATACATATTATTCAACCAAATCCATTAATGCCAATAATGAACAATTTGCATAATATTACTTTGCGTGTGTGTAGGTATGTATATATACGTATGAACATAATTCGTCAAAATGATAATAATACCGATTTTTAGCATACGTCAAACGATTTTAGATAACAAGTCACATATTATTCCAGCTAGTAAAATACTAGCTGATTAGTTGTTGATATTTACAAAGAAACTGTGATATTTTCGGATGCATTAGGTCGATATTACTCATAAGTACATAGATTATGCAATTAATGTTAATATGTGGAGTATTTACAGTACTACTATAAGCTAAAAATGTACATATTCACGACGCCCGCAAACGCAATGCACTGACCCGACTGGAAGCATAGTTAAAAAAAAATAAAATTGAAATAGTCAAGATAACATAATATGCATCTTTGTTCTCAGTTCTCACCTTTAGAATTGCTCATTTCTTTGTTTTTCTTCTTTATTATTATTACATTAATATATATACACTTGTCGTATTTGTTTCAGTACAATAGGACTACTTTATATAATTTTCACATAGTATTGCATCTTCTTTACATTATATACATAGGTATTTCATATTAGTTATACTGTGAATCCTTGAGTTTCCTTTTTACGATCAATCGGTGAGCTCAATCGACCCAAGCTTCATGATGATGATCGGTATGCTCAGATTTTCCTCCACACTTTTATGATGGAGTTTTAAATTATTATTATTATAATTATTATTATTAGGATCAGGATGATGCTCTCTAAAGTGAGTAAAAGTGCATGTTTGTTGATTTAATTAGGTATTCTTTCCATTGAGTAACAATGAGAAGTTATATGTAAGAAACAAATATGTTTAAATTCAAAATGATAAAAACCAGATTGGGATGGAACATTAATTAATTAATCAGGTATAAAATTATTATGATCTTGCCACTGCCATGTGAAGAGTACATGATTATGATGGAATACAGACAAACATACCTATGTATTATCGTTATATTATTCTTACCATATATACTTACTGTATGTTAACGCTTAGCGGTTAAACAACTTTCTAATCATCCTAATTATCTGCTTTTTATTAACTAAAAGTTTGAAGGGAATCCCTAAACCGCAAACGATTGGAAGCAGTTTGAAATTGTGTACACATTCGTTGTCAATTTTATGTGAATTTTAATATGTATGTAAGTTATAATTTATTATAGTGTTGTAAATGATAAATGAAACATACAAGTTGCCTAAAACCTGAATTGTCTTATTTGCTGTTTAATAAACAGTGTTTATATTGTATTTTTGGTCATGTTAAGTTACTCAAGACGGTGCCTGTATAAATTGGGATTATTTCAGTAAAAGCTTATATCTAACAATTAATCAACATGTTCACCGGTAATTTACACATACTGATGTGCCATCATTTGCTGTAGATATGTTGTTCTTTTTCTTTGACAATCGGTCCCATTATTATCTACACAAGTGTTTCATTAAAATTCAAGGAAAACACCCTTTCTGTACTGTACAGTGATTGAAGCCGATCTCTTCCCTTCTCATGCTGTTTTTGTGACTGGTATGTATTGCCAAGCATTAGAAGTAGAAAACCATTTTCATTTTACCTGAAAATCATCATTATTATTATAATCCAATATTCTTGAAACTTGTTTAAGAAAGCATGCTGTATATAATTTAACCTTTTACATTGGTATTAGTATAATTTTTTTTTATTACTGCAGGCAAAAGTTGTGGCAAAAAAGTAACGGTTTATTGTTGTTGAAAGCCGTGAAATATGACTTCCAGTTTTTGTGTTCTATGTATCCGTTATATATGTGTATTTAAGTAATTAGTTATAAATCGACTTGGTCACAGTCTCGTTTGAATTCGATTTGCACTGGTTTGAAATGACATTAATTTTTTTTATAAATGCTAGTGCCGGGTTTACTTACAATAGATTAATTCATCATGAAGCATGTTCATTGCAATGTGTTAATTAAATTTATTAACGGTCGATCGTCCATTCTAATTGTAATTTTTCGCCATTTTTGTCGTGAGTCGTATGTAAATTTGCCAAACTAATTTTTTTGTTAATAGTGAAATGAACAATGACAATGAAATGAAATGACTAAATGACCATCATTTTGCCTTGTATATACGATATTTGTCTATTTATGCTTATTAATTTTCTGTGTTTTTGCTTCAATAATGCTTTTGTGGATAAGCAATAATAATTCCTGTGCTTTACACTACTTATACGTTTATAAGCTGAAAGTTTTTGATTACTGATGATCTGGATTAGTAATGTTCAATCAGTCAACTGTATAATATATATTATGCGTCATGTGCGGAAATTGATGAATGACATAGCATCGCAATATTTTCAAGTTTTTGTTAATCAAGTGTGATGTTTAATATAAATCTTACGTCTGAAGTAATTCACTACAAAATCGCTGGAAAACCGATTCATGATCATGATTTTTTTAAATAACCGTTATGAATAAATGTGTACAACATACCAATTACTCTAGGCCTCGGATAAGTTCGAACTAACGACTTGTAGCAGTTGTGCTAAATTATGAACAAATCATGGCCAATCGATGAAATTAGAGCAAATACAATGTGCAAGTTACGTGTTACATAGTATGGTTATTGTTATTTACATCACAATGTTTCTTATGAATGGTTTGAAAATAAAAAGGCCTTTAAAACCAGCAACATTACGTCAGTATTTTGAATTTTAATTATTTTCTTTTCTGTGATCGAACAGAACGGTTTCTAACAATTACTATAGGCTATGCACAACTGTCACAATGCTCACACAAGTCACAATCATAGCAAACACCTATTAGCAAGTCGCATGCTTTTAGGAAAATATGATCCCATTTGTACATTTTATGGAACAATTATTAGCATCTTAGAGTTATATAATCTAAGATTAACATAGGTTACATACAAAGGTACAATGAAAACTATTCTATGACGCTTGCATAACATTTTCAACCTTTCAAATGATACTTTCCAGTTATACTCAAGAACAGTTTTCCCAATTTCCTAAAACAGCATCATCTAAATAAATACGTCCGTAAAAAATGTTCCAACTTGGTATTGCCAAGCATTTCATTGCAGCGAAATCAAACGAAAACGGGCTTTCTGAAGGTAGAACCGGAAAATGCTATTCTGCTACAAGCAAAAAAAAAGAGAAATCATGACTATTAATTTATTCAAGCGACAAGATGACATGAGCTGCCCCACTGGAAACAGAAAATCAAATTTCTAGTGCCAACTCCCATTTAATGTACAATAGACAAATGGAAAAAATATTTATGTATGCTATTAGTTCATAAATATAACGTTTATTTTAAGGTGCGACTACATTTGGTCTTGGAGTAATGATAGTAAGGTGCCTCTATATCGCACCTCCCTGTATTTTTTCCCATTTAAAAAAATTCCGGTTACTGAGATCAGTGGAAAAAATTAATATTTCCAGTCAAACAAAATTTCCATCGCTGGACGTGGAATGGAAGATATAGCCCCAGCCCCAGAGTGAGAGACTAAAGAGGGTGATTTTCTGATAATTTATCAGTCATTATATATCTCAGAATTCATGGAAATTAGCTGAAAGCAATGTTCCGCGGTTTTGTATATAACAGAGATTTCCTTTGAATTTTTCAGGGGACAGTCCGGTTAAAAACCGAATACAAATAATAATATTTTGCTTCCAGTGTTTCGGTTTCAGAGAGAAATGACTATGATCCCGATCGTAGCCTTTTTCTTCAGGGTCAGAGACGGAGAGAGAGGATTTAAGGTGTCCCTCCATAAAAGCTGCCTAGGTAAATGCAATTAGCATGCTACTTTAGCATTGCACACTGTGAATAAAATTGAAGATTAAAAGCAGTACGCATTCACTAACTATAACTCCACAATATTTTGCATAGGTACACACATAAATTGCTTACCCTCTCTTGAAAAAAATGCAACTTTTGACATGAAAATTATAACCTTTTCTACAAAGCTCTGATTTTCTAATTCTTAGATGCATCATAAAATAATATGTATTATGTTAGGTAAATACGTATAAAGTGCTTTTTCGCTATTCTCCTTAGCATTCGCTGACTGCCAGACTTGCCAGAGATTCTTTGTGCAAAAAGAAGCAGTAGAAAGAGTGGCAAGGCTGCATTGCATGTGGACTGTGGACCTGAATGTGGATTACTTCTTCATTTCATGCAATTGTGATTCATAGTCCATATAAATGTGAATTCACAGTGGAGTTGTATTTTATTCATGGTGGTGGAATTGGTGGATATTATGTCTGTGTAATTTGAAATGAATCTCTGCCTTTGCTGTGTATCTACCTACTTATTATTGTTGTTAGAATGTTTTTAGTAGATGAGTAAAATGAAAGATAATACCTATTGACTTATGAATGCATGTCTGTCTGTCCGTTCAAAAATAATGATAGATTTGGATCAAATTTGGCACAAACGTACTTTGGGTAGGGTCAGGAACTCTAAAGCAATTGGATTCGCAGCTACAATGATACTTAAATGCTCTAAAAAGGTCAGAACAAGACCAGACATTTTCTCTAATAAAAGCACTGCACGGTAATGGAAAGTGACGACATGCATTTTTCAACACGACTAATTATGCGTTGTGAATTGTGAGTTACTATTTGTAGCCTAATACTTTGGAACAAAAATGCTTCATCACTATCAGTTTTAGCAATAAATGGTCAATAATTCAACTACGTATTTGTAACTTTTATCTATGCAGCAGGCTTCTTTCTTTTTTTTACATACATATTTGATAGTATTGCAATTTGCAGCAACTCAATTCGTAGCACATGAGAAATAATATCATTCGTTATTCGTTCACACAATTCATAAAAATTATAAGCAATATTTTAAGCATAAGATAGAACGGAAAAAGCTACTATGCGTGCTATATAAAATAATATTCGTAAACTATATAATATAGTACAGGGTAACCACATGAGTTTCCAAGCATAACATGGTGTGAGTCGAGTGCAATGTGATCGTTAGAGTTAACAAGTTTATGCTACACTCTGCTTTATGTGAGTAAAAGGTTTCAGCAGCTCTTAACGGTTCAGTATCAGTTGTGGGGCCCAAGTGAAATGTGCCATCAGCGAGTTGCTCTCGTCCCATTCTCTCAACGTATAAAAAACATGATTGTTACTGAAAACCTAACTGACTGATCACTTGTATTACTACGGGAATCGTAATACACACATACATTTATCATTTTGAAATACCACTGCATCTATTTTATGTATACTGTTGTTTATGTAGTCGGTAGTACTACTGTTTCTGTTTGATTTGATGTCTCAAGAAAAGTAGCCTTTTGTTCTGATTCTTTTGTCTGTTATCATCGGTATCTCCCTGAGACTACATTACTCACGAAACCATTAAAACACATGAATGTTTACCAGAGAGTAAGTGAACAGTGAAACTTACAATACTGGGAGACGAATGACGAGAGACATTTGATTTGCTTCATGCATCTCTACTGTGAATGAAGCTACATGATGAATGTACACAAACCAACACATTTTTCAAAAAATAAAGCAAATTGATATTCGGAATCTACACCTTCTGAAACCCCGAAAAAGGTATTAAAATTATTTTTTGCTTTGCCATTACGGCCACCAGAGGGGGTTAAAATATTTTTGGTTTTAAGAGGTTAACTTCGGCCAGAAACATTATTTAGGCATGATTTCATTTGAAAAATGTGTTGGTTTGTGTACATTCATCATGTAGCTTCATGCACTACTCTCTTCTACTAATATAATGTGCATGCATGCTGTAATCTTTCGTGGTGTTTCACTTTGAGAATTTAGGATTTTGTGAAATCATAAAAATAATATTAAGTTTTAATAGTCAAGGCAAACCGTCTTGTTTTGGAGTGTGAAAGTGAAACATGCTCTGGAAGAAAATTACAATGAGGATGGTCTGATTTCTATTGACTGGACAGCGAGCTGTATTGTATTAAAAAGAATGTGACAGTTTTCAACGGAAAAAAATCAATTGTGTGTACCTGTCTCTGAACACCTGTAAAATAAGACAGGAAAAAATTGTATTATTTTTTTGGCAGTATACAAAGTAGGGATAAGGCCCTAAATATATTTGAATGAAGAGAGAAAAAGCTCTAATTTAATTGTACATTCAGACATTCTTTTTGATTCCCGCGCTGTCTTAATTGGTAGTGTATGTAGAAAATTATCGGAATAAATTGCCGGATAAATAGAAATATTTTACTTCCATCAAGTGGAATATTTTTGCAAATTGGTGACAAGGGGAGGTTGCCGGATTTCGAAAATATTTTTGGAGATTAAAAAGTAAGAACTAAAATAGGAAACATGTACAAACGATGCGTATGTACAGAGCAAATTATTTAATGTCATGATACGTTCTTCACTTGAAATTTAATCTAGTTTAAAATTAAATTCGGGGAACAGTGTTTTTAAAAGTATGAGTAGCTTATCAAAAAAATCAATTCATTCCATGAGCCACGAAAAAATGATGGCTACTTCCTAGTAAGCAATAGATTTTAATTGATCCAAGCTTTTGTCTGTGGAATAATTGATTCCTCCGTGCTACCTTGATTTGAGTAAATTGTGTTAAATCCCGTTGAAAATAAACGGAGATATTGAGGAGAAATGAAAGCGGATTATTTGCATTTAAAAAAATGATAACTTGAAAATTTACTCTAATCTACTGTTCATTTTAATGATTATTTTAAATGAAATATGAAATTTTGCTCGTTTAACACAAACATGGAATTTAATTTTGGTAACATTTAACATGCATCATTTAAATATTTCGAAGAGGCAAAATTCCAAAAAAAAAACATCTTCAATCTTTTGTCCATCTTTGTTTTAAATATCTTGTAAAATGCGGAGCCCTTAATGTAATTTTTATTTGCCTAGGTCTCCCTCATGTCACAAGATCGGAAAATCGTGGTTGAAAGTTTTGCCTTTATCGAAATGGAAAGTGCCGCAAGTTTTTTGATGATCGAGAGATGACCAAAGTAATCGAAATCATACACACGCAGAAGAATAAATAAAGATTTGTTAAACACGCCATGAAATCCTGCTTTAGTCATCATCACCAAGGTCTCACAAGCATTCCAAAAGACACAAACAGGATGCAGGATTATTATTCATTATTGGCAATAACCTACATCACCGTACAGCGTTATCAATGAAGGCAAATTTTTCCGTTTGTTGTTGTGAATAATGTGTATTGAATGAAACAGTTGTCGTTTCGTGAATTCAAATAAAATAGCATTAAAAATTCTGACGCAGACAGTGAAGTGTACGGAATTTAACAAATAAAGTTGCGGTTAGCTAGTGTTTGGTTGCTTTAGCATTACAAATGAGATCATCATCAGTCATCAGCTTATCATAAAAATCATATCAGTACGGCGCAGTTCGACTTAACGTTATCAAAATATTGAACTTGTGAATAACTATTGTGCTGCTTTGACAGCAGTTTGGATGTGAATGAAGGACTACTCTGAACCAAGAAGACCAACTATGTCTCATTCAATGAAGAGAGCATGGAAACTTCGTAAGTATCTTTTTCACTTTTAGTCTTTCTTACTATTAGTACTAGTAACTAGTAATTACACAATTATATTATTTTTAAACCTTTTTGCATGAGGTTGTTTTTGTTATAACTTATAGCATGTATATCATATTATTATATGCATAATCAATACGATTTTTGTCTCACGCTACTTTGACGCTAAAACTTTGTGATTGATTTTTTTCATATATACAATCCATTTGGGTTTGCATATTATGTCCATATAAATAAGTACATTGTGTGTAAGTATACGTGAGTAAAAACGTAGCTAACGACATGATCAACAATGCTGTACTAAAATGGGAAAGGGAATATGACAAAGTTTTACTTTGAGCTAGCACCTAATTTACCGATTTGCATTTTCTTTCACTTTCACTAACTTATCAAACAAAATGACCAACTATTACAGGCAAGCAAAGAGTAAAGAGAGATGAAAACTTTCTTCGTGAACAGCCATACAAGCATTCGACACGGTCATTTCAGGTGTGCGTAGTGTGTAGGTTTTCATGTTCTTGTCCTTTAGCTTCTCCGCTTCTGTTCAAAAGAAATGAAGGCTAACTTCAGTTTTGATTTCCAGCAAATTCAGCCTTGTGACTAGAGAAAATTTTAATCTACCTACACCCAGCCCATATTAATAAGTACATTACTTACTGGATCTCATGCACGCGCACTTGAAACGTCTCGTTCCCTTATCAGGACATTATTGCATCGCAGTAAGTTTTATAACAAGGCCAGAAAAGTTAAAGAGAAAGTAGAATATTAATAATGACGAGACGGTAAATTTTTATCCATCTTACCGATTACCATAATAATATAGTGCGGTTCGACAAATTGAGCCAGAGCTAGGAGCAGGAACTAAATAAATTGCTTTACTTTGCCACTAATAGTACGTAATATGTACGTACTACGTATACATAGGTAGGCTGCAATGAGTGACTTACCTAATTCGGTTCATTTCCTTATTCATTCACTCCATATGCCAGTAATAAGTTGCATACATGTTACTTCGTCTCAGTCATGTCATGTCTACAAATCGAGATTGAGATGGTAAATGCTCGGCTATTTGTACTTCTTTCAATTTGTAAGTAATGCTCAAAGAAAGACTCACTAAAGCCTACTACTGTTAGTCCGTCTTTGAGCATTTCCAACATTTTATGACCAATGCCAATGGTAAGCACCTAAGTATTGTGTTGTTACAAAGAAGGCTCTGATAAATTCAATTCTACTATAGATGATGGTAAAGAGAAATGAGGTTCATTCGTAAAATTATCCATCTTATACATCACTGTCCGTTGGGCTGTGTTCACCTGAAATTAATTGATCCCCTACTTGCAAATAACTTTAAAATTACTATACATCGTTAAAACCGTTAAAAGGAGTATTTTTGCAAAATGCAAAAAAATGCATTTGGTGGTAGACCAGGTTGGTCTGGCCCTGGTATGTATGTATCTACTAGGTAAATATATATGAAGCAGCATGTCGTGCATTTTGAATTTCGAACACATACATACTGACTGACAGACGGACATCCGTTAGGAAATGGATAGCATCGTTTGTACCCATAAAAATTGCAATATTTTGCCTTTATTTATCAATGCCATGAAGAAGAATCCTGTAGGTATTGTTTTTGTCGTAATAATGATAATCGCAATACCGATATGCATAGAACGAGGATGTCTATGATCATCATAATCCAATTTCTTCAAATAAAAAGGAAATGAGTAAAACGTACTGGGTTAGGAAATTTGTAGTCTGTGCTACAGTTACAGTCTGCCTATGGTAGTATGTATAGTATTCATAATGAAATATTTAAATGTGTGGGAGAGTTGATGTTGACATTTGTCGTTCATTACTCTACTTATTCTTGTTTCTCGACATAATATTGGGATGTGGGTGCAATGCGCAATGCTGTGTCTGATGCATTGCATTACTCATTGCTACTACCTATAATCTCTGTAATTTTCTCATGTGTATCGCTATTCGCGATGCCTTATATGCCTATGTGTTAAATTAAGTTAAGAGGAGTAAAAAATAAATATATAATGAGTTAACGCAAGGTTTGCATTGCATTTTTATGCATTTAGGACAGACAGACTATGAAATAGGTAATATAATATGTAATTGATATCGATGTGTGATTAAGTGTTTTTATTAAGGTGATCTGCTTTCATTCATAGGAGGAAGGTAGAGTAGGAATGTTAATCATACGTTACCTTGCGTTGCTCTTTTCGGTAGGGTTAATGGTTAATCAGTCCAGCCAGAATACCGAAATAACATTGAAAATCAATGATTGATTGCACGTAAACAGACATGCTAGCCGAGCTAACGTTATGCAACGTGCATGGTCAGTCGGGCAGTTTATTGAACTATCATTGAATCTGGAATGGATCGGTAAAAAAATGAAAGAAAATATCAGTTTAAATGAGATTTTAAGCAGTCATTGATCTCATAATTTGTAGAAGACATGATTCAGGTTAATGAAAATTCGAATTTCTGCGCACTCCATACAAGTAGAACGAACGCCTTTAATTAATTAGTGCATTATTATTACGTGCGACATGTACATTCTCTGTGTACTATGCGTGTACGTAATATAGGCATGTTAATATATTGTGTGTGTATGCAACATTTTAAAACTTAGGTATTGAAGGAACAATGAAAATATTTTTACTCCATTTAGAAATCTTGCCTTATTTGTATAGTTGCATAGGTCTAATTATTGTAGTTATTGTTGCGAAGATTTAATCATTTTCCCTTTATTTTGATAGACAGTAGTAGACATTTGTTTGTGAGGGTGCAATGCAGTAGCCTGTATTTGCTTGATTCAAAATCCCCCCTTCCTATTTTTCTACGCTGGTTGTGTTGAAAGTCTGGCTTCAGCATTTTAGGCATGTTGATGATTTGAAATGGTTATTTATGTTTTTTTATGTTATCTATCGGTATTACTAAACAGCATCAGGTTTCTGTGTTTGTTTCATGGCGTATTTACCTGTACAATATATAATGTGTTACGTAGTTTTAATGTAGATTGGGGGCATGAAATGAGATGACACGAATCTAGAGTACATCGTTGTAAAAAACTTCCATGTAATTCGCGAGGTAACGCAAAGTGCATTTCCGGCTGCATGTTTTTATTTCATTGAGTGGCTGATGAATTTAAATGAAGTTTTGAGGTGTTTATGTATCACTGAAAATTCTATGATACGTTGTGGTAAAACATTTAATTTAAACAGAAAAACTGTATTCTTCGGTTTTCTAAGCAGTAAATTTACAGTAAATATGAAAAAGCGACAAATGCTTTAATATACATTCTGTGGACCTACAGTGCAAAGACTCACAACTCACACCTACATGTAAATACACACTTTTAAACAAATTCAGTAGTGGTTCGTAAAGAATTTCAAATTCGCAATATTATTTTTGCTTTTGTTTCGTATTAAATATCAGCTCAGCTTTGACAGAGTAGTTACAAAAAAATTTCAGCTTGAATTAATGATATATGACTTTAGTAGGACCTTAGACCTTCATAGGATTATTTTGAGTTTTATTAATTTTTCAATGTACTTAATCATTTTTTCCTAATTCAGAACGTTTTCCATCTCACTAGTTTTAATATTAAAATGTCTGCATGTCTGGGCTAAATGAACTATTAATGTACTTGATACCTCTAGTAAAATAAGTGCCTAAGCTTACAAAAATGGATATGTATTTATTTATTTTTATTTATTCGTTATTGTCTAAAAATCGATCACTAAATTCATCAAATCATATTTAACATCCTATCAAATACACGGCAGCATAGAATATACCATTAGATTAGGTATTTTAGTTTCATAAGGTATATTTGTGTTCATTTGTGTGTAATTTACAATTTACAATTAATAAAAATAGTAGTATCAACAAATGGCTGAACGTATTAAGTAGGTGCGAAGTTGCTTATTATTACTACTACACTTCTACCTAAATATTTATGTGATGTTTATCATTTCCTCGTGTTCAATAATTTATATTGCCTATACTTGTGCAGCGTCTTTGGGTGTGAAATAAAAAGGAAACAAAGCATAGCGAAAATGCGTGAAAAATTATATGGATGGGAAAATTACGAGACTGAAACTGGGACCTAAAATCAATGTTGGCATACTTTAGAAATGAACCATACAAAACTACATATTTATAGTATTTATTTGGTGTTTTTTGATCGTGTGGTATACTTGTATGCTTGTTAAAAATGTTGAATTTAAAGTTTAAGAAAAATTCAAAATCCTGATTTTGTTCAATTTTAAAAAGTCTGTATAAGTTATCATATCATCGCATAATAGGTAAGTAGTAAAGTTAGTAAAGACGATATCAAAATTCTTTTTCACACTTTGTTAAGGACAGTACCATTAACCATGATTCTTTAGATATGATATGACATAATTCGATATGTATGTATTTTTTTAAAATTTTTGTCTACCGTTTTGTGTATATTTGCAATCTAACTCTCATCTTGGATTGGTTTCACAAAATCGATTGGTCAAGAAAATTGTGCTTGTAATTTGTAAAGTATAATATGCCGTGGTGGTAAATTTACTGGTTCACCACCACTGGATGTTTGTAATCGTTAAAACACTAGATAAATATTTTTGTTCTGATGCTTGACGTTATTATTGGGCTTATAAGCAGATAAATATTCACCATCTCTGGGCATCCGCATCCGCATGTTTTTTTCTTTAGCTAGAACTGAATAAAAGGCTCATATTCAAAATTCCAGTTAGCGCAAGACATTTTCTAGATTTTCTCTTTTATGCGTTAAACGAATATTCTCATATAGCGTCTGTTAAGTAATAAAATAAATAATTGATGATTGAATGAAGACAAATTTCCTAAATTGCAGCATAAATCCACTGAATTGTACCATTCCAAATCTACCAGAAAATGTATTAAAGCTGATTTCTTTCCTGCCTTCCATCAGAGCTGTCTTGGGTAATAACGTTTTTATTCGCTGTTTGTGCGAGTCGTAACACGGTAAAACGCAACAAAGAAAGCTAAAATCCCAAGAGCACCAAAAATAGAAAAGTAGAGAAGGTAAAAGTCTTCATAAAATATTTACAGACCAGAGCAATAAATGTAATGGGTCGTGTGCAGGAAAAACGCTTTCCAGATGAATTCATATGGGAGCGCAAAAAGTTTGAGCTGAAAGAATTTACCAAGGAGAAAGTATCATATTTTATGCTTCTGTCTCCTGCCTCCAGATCAGTACAGATCTACTTTGGTGACTTTCTAGTACGATGTTATTACTATGATCTCGAGTTGAGATTCTCAAGGTTGATATTTGAAACAAGATGCCCGTATACAACGAGTTATATCAGCTTTATGCTATCGTCACAAATAGTTTAAAGAATTATGGTATCTCGAAATTGATTTTTTATTGCTATTTAGTTTCCTGTTTGTGTGGAAGAGAAAATGACGAAACTTCTGCTAATAATGAGGTGGTAAGGTGCACAAAATTTTTGTTAACGTGTGAAATTTTCGTCGTATGCGATATGGTTAGTCTGTTATTCTGGAATGCATGTAGAGTTGGAAATGTCTAATGTCTACAATAACAATGAATATGGGTGCATATTATATTAAGGTGCTCTCATTTTTGAAGCGAATGTTTATTCTGTAGCCTACTATACTATGACGTGAAGATACATTTCATATATACAATAATTTTTACTGTACAGTGGTTTCTGTATTTAGAGGACATTTTGATTCCCGAAATTTTAAATAAAAGTCCGAAATATGACATTGTATCTGACACTTTACAATTATTTGATGCGGGCGGCGACTGGCAACGGGAAGTAATGTTGTACTTGTGGTTCACGGTTCCCCACCGTGCCACTGCACTATTGTGTGCGGAGAAAAATAAGAAAAGTTCATTTAAACAGGGTTGTTAATAGCTAGCATATTATAACTTTGAGTGAATATTGTACTTTTAGGTATGTAGTTATTTTGCACTCTCGCTCTCCATATCGTCTTGCCTTGCACAAGTCAATGCACATCGTATTATTAGAAACGTAAAAAATGATGACACATTCTGAAATAGGGATATAATGCATGACTGTTTCCCTCAACTGTGTATGTTTTAAACCTGCCCAAATGAATTGAATGCACAAGCATTGGTATATTAATAGTTTTTAATTTATTTTATTATTCCTTGAATAATAATGATGTGATGTCTTTGACTCTAAAAAATCACGAAACGAGCATGAAAGAAGCACATACAACACATCATGTAAAGAATTGCCTTCGGGTATGAGTATTGGCAGAGTTAAATTAAATAACGAATGCATGTAGATTTCTTGAACCATATCTTTGACTGTTTATTATTACGATCTTATTAATGCGCTTTCAGTACGTATTATATGATGCTTAGTTATAACTTTCAGGTTTGCTTCTCCGTAGGCATCTTCCATCATCGGTTTAATCAAAGGTTGCAATAACTGCTTCCTCCCACTCTCAAAAATTATATTGCATGCTTCGTTTCAAGGAATAAACAAAGTGTACCACACCAACAACCATCATTACTCACTACCACCACCATACCTGTATTCTGTATTGTATTGTTGTTCTGTATGATTCTTCAATCTTCTCATGTTGAGATTTAGGAGGTGCATTGCTATTATGTAGGTAGTTTAGGTAGCTGTACTGTGCCACGACGAATAGGATTGAAAATGTACCAGTATAATTATGTATTTTTGTGCTTCACAGTAAATACGCGCAGTTTAATGGATAATATGTGCTAGACTAAAGATAAAGAAGAAGGAACACTTTGCGAGTGAAATTGTTTTGGAAGTGTGGTATTTTTTATCTTTTTCAAGGTAATAAAGCGCAGAGCAAGGCCTTTAAGCAAACCGTATACCTACGTATTATATATTTTTGCACCAATTTATTGCACATAGGATTATGCATACATAGGTAGGTAATTTTATAACGCAAAAATTACTATATGTAAAGTGTCTCTGATCTAATGGCTTACGTTTACAGATGTGCAATGTACATATTATTATGAACTTACAGACACTGATTCTTTTTTCAACTGTTCTATTGGGTGCGATGAATTTTTGTGCTCTATGGCATGCATGCACGATCTGTAATAGTTTGTTACATGCACAAATTGAGTGCAACCTATGTAGCATTGTTCATGTTGAGCCTTTTTCCACAAAAAAATGAGTAAAATTGTTAATATACAATGCATGTAAAAGATGCAATTAAATCTGGGCAGGTCAGTTAGTTTTGAATTTGTAATGCCTTTGGTATCCGAATTGCTTCAAGAATGCCAACGGCTTGTAGGCTGCAACTGCATGCACCAAAATTCATGGTAGTTAATTATGTCTGTTTGAAAAACCCATGTCTATATTAGGTAGATTGTATTATAAGTTTTTTTCTTAAGTATTAAACTTCACTGAACGTTAAAGATTATGCTGGGACTGGGAGAGTAAAGAAAGATATGAAGATTATAATGGAGATCGTAACCCCACCCCCACGCCATGGCTTTTTGGTTTATAGTTTCACCACGTCTTGTTTATCATCACATCGACCACTGAAAATATCAGGAAACTGCTATCCAATCGGATTTGCTAATTAGGATGAAAAACGTATGCCTAGTGCAATAATAACACTTACGGGAGTTTGTGTCCAAATAGAATTTGATATCCTGTGGTTTCAAAATTGTAAATTTACTACTTGTGGCATTTTTACCGTAAGCTGGGCATTAATTTATTTAAAGCCCGATTTTTTTCGTGATGTCGATGTGACAATCGGAGATGTAAATATTTGATGAGTCAATTCTCAATAATCGTTGGAAAATTCCAATCCTTTGAAAGCATTATTGGAAATAATGTAAGTAGGTATTACTGTATTTTTCCCCACGGGTTTTACGAAAATAGGTACATAATAGTTATCAACAATGTTCCACCACTATGCACAACTGGCTATGTTTCCAAAGATCATAATTGCAGCATTAAATACCGTGGTATAAGTTTTCCAGCAGCACGGTAAAATATCTCATACATGTATAAACGAAATTAAAAAACGTTTAAAACTTTGCATGTTACGTTTTGCATATTATCTTGTTAGAGACAATACGGAAAATCAGCATGCGTCAAAATCCTGTATATGGTTTACATTACTTGATCCATATATGGGACTCGCAAAGCTTGTTAGTCATTGCTTAGTCAAGTACCTATGTATGTGCATGAATACATACATTCATACGGTACGAGCACCTTGTCAGATCCTTTCCTTTCCGTTGCAAATCCCTTTTCAGACTCTGAAATTCAGAGTCAACATTTTTAAAGGTGGACCGAAACACTGTCATGTGGAGTTGTGAATGGACTCTGACGGAGTTCGTGTAGGCTAACAGGGCCCGAGGATGATCCTTTTACGAAAAAGGAGATGGTGGCTCTATTCGTAAAAACTGAGGAGATATTTTACATAGTATAAACTCAAAACTGATCAGTTCGTTTTTGGAAGCTGTTAAATTTAAAGCTTTGATGTAAGTACTTGGACCTTATCTACTGTTTGTAGCATTAACAAACCTTGTACATTTTACAAATTTGTTTTCAAAAGAAATTATGAACATGGTGTTTTTATTTTCACTTTTTCACACTTGTACTATGTACTTTAATTAGTAATGCATTCAATGTTCAAAAGTCCGCATATATCTAAATTAGTACCTACCTATTCAAATATTTTTTCAATATTTTCTTAATGCCATTTAGTAAAGTACAGAATAATAGTAATGTTAACCTTTGTGTGGTTTGTTACACACTGCGATTACTGCAACCCAAGGGAATGCAATTTGAGGTGGACGATGAAATTTTACGCAAACCCCCATATCTCCTAGTACTGGCACTCATCATTATGGTTAGATTCATCCCTTTCTTGTTTTGTGCATGAAATTGAATTCTGGGGAATTTTATTTGGCCACTTACAACTTGGTTGATACTGCCTCCTCGATCTATGCCTCTTTTTTGAAAGTTGTTTCATGTCTCACAATCAGTTCTCACAAAATATCCCTCTGCAAACTGATTGATTGATATTTGATATAAATGAATGCCTAATTTATATATGAGTGTTTTAAATATTTTATGTGCCAGATCATTGATAGGATTGATGTAAAGTAAATCAGAAGACGTTACGAGCATGCTCTGCACGAGGAAAGTAAACTTCAATTATATGTACCTAGGTATCTGTCTGTACCTATATTGCTCTGCTCTGCGTATGTATGTAGTTCGAGATACTGTATCAAAATGTTATTGTGATTTTCTTTCGTATTTCGCATTGTTTACAATAATAACGGTGTGTTATGTACTTCTTTCTTGTTTTCATTGACGTTGTACCTTGTATCACATTTATTTTTGATACCGTGACAAACTAAAATGAAAGGATTCGAGTAAATTAAATCCAAGTCCTCATAAAATACATTAACACGTTTACACACAAAGATAAACCAGGTATAACTCTGCTCGCATAAGTATTCAACAAAAAGTCTTACAATAACATAAAGATGGTGATGTGAAGATGATTAACGTTGATACGATACAAGTGTAAGTGTAACATGTGCAGTAAACCATATATTCATACTGGTTTACCTTCTCTCTCTCACTCTGTAGTTTTGATGCATCTTCAAAAAGTTTGATTTAACACTAATACCTACCTGTGTCTTGAAAAGATCGAGCTTGGACGTACAGGAAAAATCTAAAGCACAGACATAAATTTAGTGGCGGTTGTGCTTGTATTAGACAAACACACATAATTATTCTACAGCAACAAGCTCTAAGTAGCTTTTTACTTTTTAACGTTTTCTGCAAAGAGAGTAGCTCCTGCTACTACAAATGCTGCTGTGCGAGTGTAAATTACAACAAATAATAGAAAAATCAAGCTCACAAGCAAGAGTAGGGTTTTATATCATCTTCATATTTCAAGTATCTTTTAAACCCTTTCAAATTCATGCCTGCTTAAAATGCAATGTAACACTCTTGCGTATGCCTGCTTATATGATATGCCTGTCTGGTTAGGACATTACATGTAGGCAATCCTTGTTAGAAAATACAAAATATCAATGATCATTCTAACATTATAAAAAAAGGAAATTTAAAGCAATAGTTCAGCGTAATACCTGTATAGAGTGGCAAGCAAGTAGTAACAGTGCACTCTTTTGTATATAACGATAAGAAGTTACCTATATATTATTTTCATCATCATGCATAATATATATATTGTACAAAATCCCATCAGCATGCACATAATAATCATAATATAACTTGTTACTATTGAATATTTAATTGAAATATTATGTGCAAGCAAGTCAACTTGCTGAAGGGTTACTTGACTTTCAATGGTTCTCAACCTGAGAATGTTAATGGAAGCTTGTAAAAAAAACATTGCAGTTTGAATAGCCTGGCTGCTTCATTCCTCATTTTTAACCTTACTACAACGTTATTACATTATATGTATTTTTTTCATAGTACACAGTCTGATAAAAATAAGAGGTGAAGCCCATAGTCCTATTTAAATGAACTGCACTTTGATAATTACAACTTGTTCTACAGACAATGACAAACAAGCGAGCATTCATTTCCTGCATTTTCAAATGCATAAACAATAGAGAAAAAAACATTGTTGGATTATTATTACATTTCAGTTGTATTCTTTTGACAATGTCAGAGTCAGAGTGTAATGAACGATGCTTGCTTACAACCAAAATTACATACATTGTTGTGCTTATGTAAGTATCATAATATCCTTTTAGCAGGTTGAAAGCATGAATCCTTAGGAGAGTTGTAAGTAGTTGTAAATATAGCTTCTTTGGTGAAATCTTGGATGTACTTACAAAAAAGAAAATTAATAAATTTGTCAGGTCCTTGTTATAAGGTTCATTTTTCATTCACTCTTACACAGTTGTTACGTATGAACTTTATGCATGACCTTGCTAATTGTTTGTCTTGTAATATATATCAAGAAGATGATATGATATTGCTATTAAGGCCATTTCTTCATTAAAAGGGTTATAATATGTTATGACGGTTTCTCTTCGATTTTCAATGTGTAAAACAGCCTTGAGTCGTATTTCAGGCTCAAATTTGATGTGTTTTGTATGCAGGCACGTAAGATTATTAAATTGCATAGTAAATAAATTTTATTGCGCTTTACCAATAAAAGTACCAAGAATTTTGTTTTATACTCGTACTGTGTTTGGATACACACCTTGCTGATATGTATTACTTTTTACTGTTATCCGATATGTGAGAGAAAGTAAAAAATTGTATTTATTTTGTTAACTACGTACATTAATGCATATGTATAGATAACGGCTAAAGTTTTTTTTTCATTTAAAATGTTACTGCTCTGTTACGGAAAATAAATTATGTCTATGAGCTGCAGATATTGTTATCTTGCTTACATATTTTTGAAACTTAAATTTTTGCCGTTGCCTTCTGCTTTGTGCTGCAATGATGAATTTGATTTAAATTATCAGTCAAATTACACGCTTCAAATTATCTCTAAGTCTATGTGCAAAAATACAAGTTTATTAGCATTATAGAACGGTCTTTGACCATATCCAACAAAATTTTTAACATTCTGGTAATTCATAGGAAGTTTTCCGTAAGATTTCTATAGGTAATCATTTTGCACCGTGTTTCTTCAATTTAAAATTAGAGCCAGTGAAAAGTGAAAACGACAGCAGAGGACCAAGGGAAATTGTTTGTTGGTTTGTTATGGTGGCTTGACTAGTGTCGTGAAACTGACTTTCGAAAGAAATTTGTTTTATTTTCTGTGAAAGGCAGATGTATCAAAAGTAAGTTTTATATTATGCATAATTTGCCTGTAAAGCAATATTTTCTGTAAAATAACCCTTTTTTACTTTGAATCCTTACCTTCCAGCCTATACTATTGTTCGATACATTTCACCTCGTGTAGATTACCTTCAATTTCTTAGGGTAAAATAATGGTTTTTGTATTGTACATTGCATTGTGAATGTTCATATGTTGCTCTCTTTGTTTAATAATCCTACCTGATACGCAAGGCTATCCCTGATAACAATATCTACCTTTAAATTAACCAATTCAGGAATGATAAAGTATCTTTCACTCAAAAATCAGTTCAGACATATCACACAGCAGCGATAAAATAAAACTAATACAGATGCAAGTAAGAAAAGATTAGGTCAAAGCAATGTAGTACTGCTGAATGTACATAGATGAATCGTATCGTATTGTCCTCAAATTTATCACTCATTTATCAGTCACGGAAAAAAAACTCTTTACCTGCAACAAATTGCTAAAAGCACTTAAGGGAACGGACAAGGGACAACCTGTGGTATTACAAACCACACACACCACGACTTTACCAAGAGATGTTGCTATTTTCTATATATACGCTGACAATATATTTGCAATCATTTTCATCAGTGTTGCATGGGCTTTACTAGGTGAATGGTTGGGCACCTATGTGTAGCCTGATATAAGCTGTAAAAATTATTTATGTGGTAGTGGCGTTATTATCCGCATTTTACTTACAAACGATAATACGACAACTTTATGTTGTAACACAAGGCTTAATCTTCCCTATGAAAATGATGCATTGTTGCAAGTTGGTAAAGTTAAAAATAAAGGAAGATGGAAAAAGGATTGTTGTTTGTGGGATGTGTTATGATGATATTAAGAAAAGTCATAAAGACACGACGTGGTGGTAGTCACAGTCAGAAAGAATTAGAAATTGGGTCAAGGTTTCCATTTTACTCACTTCTAAGATTCAGTGTTTAGCTCAAACTAAATCATTATTCCACTCCATTATTTCTATTATGCAGTACAAATTGCCTATGAGTGCTGCTGGTATAAGATACATAATCAAACAGTACAACATGCCTACATATCGATCTTAATGGTAATAATATGTTCCCTTTCAAGTTTGATAACTTAGTGTGTCTTATCAAGAACATAACATGCATAGTTAAGTGCATGATCTTAAAACTCAGTGATATCGCCCTCAAAATTTACATAAATTGCCTCTTCTTGTAAATCTTTTTTTTTTGTCTTGTTCAATTGTTGCAATTACAAGCAATGCATTATTAAATTGAAATGCATTTTTTTTCAGGTCGCCTTTACATATTGACTTACACGCACCACCTACTAAGATCATAAGCAGATTTCATATCTGATTGGATACGTAACTTTACCCAATTTTGATTAAAGTTACAAAAAAATAACGTCTAAAAGTGTAGTCCTTCTATCTTCATGTTCAAACATTGATAAAACGCAGTGTAACGTCATCATCATAATAGTAAAGTTCATTTTGCAAGAGAAACAGTGTTTGCCAAAATTTTGTATGCAAGCATCAGCAACTTCTTTTATATTTCATCACACAAATGACATTTTAATTAGGTCGAGATAAAATAAAAGGCCTATTGCGGTTCATGTACTTCCGTGTTACTTCAGTTAGCTGCTTCAAGTTTTTTAGTAGGCATATAATATCTCATCTTCACTATTACTATCATTGAAAACACTTTCATATCTCGTTCTCTAGCAAAAAAACGGGAGTCACTTCTTTTTATTTAAAAAAATCATCATAGCGTGTTAATAATATTGCTGCCGCTTTCTAACGGATGAAGTAAATTGCTATTATACCTTTGCCTGCTGCTACCAAGCAAGTGAGAAATGCATAGCATCATTGGGCAAGAAGACGACACCATCGTCATATGATGAGCAATAATATTAGGGAAAACCTGCTTACAAGAAAAAACGAAAATGAGGTCCATCTAACTTACTTAAAAGCTTATGATAATTCTAGACGATATTGTAAGTCTTCTTGTTTTGGTGGATGCAGGTGAAAATTTGGCACGTCAAGAAATTCATGTAACAGTCTAAATAAAAAAAGAAGCTCCAAAACATTTTTTTTTCTACCAGGTAGTAGGAGGAAGAGAAACGTTGTTGAATGACTAGAAAAATTGTCGATTTTCTTTTTTGTTCATTGGACAATGCAATGCGGTCGCCCGTCATGATGATTTCTTAAGAAGACTGATAGTCTGATTGCGATTATGTTACATGCTGAATGACTGGTACTTTGTACATTAAAAAGCTGGCATGACGAAGCGACAGCAGCGTGGGCTTTTCTTGTGAACGCCACGATATGTTCCCATCTCTAAACTAAACTAAAGTGTTTGCTGTAGAGTGATGGGGGAAGGTTGTAGCAGTAGTAGTAGTAGTAAGTAATGTAGGTAGTTGTATTTTTCTTCTTATTTTTTTCTTTCCACTGTGTTGTGGTACGGGTTGAAGAACCTCATTGAATGATTGCTGCTGCTTCTGTTGTTAAGTTGCCCACATTAGATGTGAAATCGATACAATTGATCGTCTAACAGAAACAAGCGTTTACACATATCATCCTTACAAGAAAATAGAAAAATGCAAATAAATAGACATTTTAACAGTGAATTTATCGTAACAAAAAAACACAACGTGTGCTTGTAAAAGAGAGCATTCATAACGGGTTAAACCTCTCTGGGAAAAGAGTCATCATCATAATAATAAATAATGCATTTTTGTGTTAGCGGCTAAAATATAAATTGGAAAAAAATCATGGTTAAATAATAAAAAGCATTCATCAATTGTGAATGGATTTTATCAATGCGTTGATGATCATGTACCACCTCCATCTTACTCGTTTGCACTTTTATGATACTACTACTACTACCTTTGCAAATATTATGCGCTTCAGTGGGAATCTCGTTTTTTTACGCACACCTGACAATAAAATCAAGTACTTTTATTTTTTAGTGCATCACAAACACTTTTATAGATTATCCTGATATTTTATTTTGATGCATTATAAATCATAATATAAGTATGTTTACTCTACATGAAAATGGCAACATAATTTCACGAATAATTTCTAGAGCATTGAGTTGAGTATGTATATTATGTACACTAGATGAAACTTGTTAGTTTAATAAAGTACGTCACAATAATGATCGTGTATAACATTTTGTCATTCATATGACAGCAGACGTAGCTTTTTAGTATTTTGGCGCAATGAGGAGAGCCACCGCCTTTATCTATGTGTTTCATTGACTTGAGCAAACCCAGATATAGAATAACACAGTTTGTCGTTTTGACTGACAAAACATTGTCTTTTTTGTGATATCCAGGAAGTGTTTTAGTCTTTTGTACATACAACAGCACAAAATTNCCTTTATCTATGTGTTTCATTGACTTGAGCAAACCCAGATATAGAATAACACAGTTTGTCGTTTTGACTGACAAAACATTGTCTTTTTTGTGATATCCAGGAAGTGTTTTAGTCTTTTGTACATACAACAGCACAAAATTGTTTAGCTATGAAAGTAGGTCTTCCAGTAGAACGAAAGGGAAAGTTGGTCATCCATTCATATTAAATGTGATGATAATCCTAAAAATATTCAACTGATATTCAATTATGAAGAATAGTAGTTGGTTGGCGGGTGGGTTGTACTTTTCATTTGACATGCAATACACTCTATTTATTTAACAAAACGATTTTGTCACTATTGCTGAACTGCTGCCAGAGGAGTGCCATATTACTAAATTGTTTTGGTTTGGTATTCTAAACCTGAATGCGCAGTTTAATAACATGGATGATGGGATATAAATGTAGAATAAATTTACATGTAAGCATAGGGAATATTTTTTAGTGTGAAATACTAACCGTTATTACGTGCTACGACACGAAGATTTGTGCACACGGGTCTTTGCTCAATTGAAGCAGGTGGCTAGCCCACCTGTCTGCTAATAAAATGGCAAATGTGTTTACTAGTTTCCTCTAATAACTACTATTCTTGGCCAACAAACCTACTATCAACTATGCATAGAAAAACATTGACATTTCTGGTAAAAATTTCTAAAGTTTTTATCAGATACCATGTATGTATGCACACGAAACCGCTTCTTAATCCTGCTGATACAGTTTTGTTGTCTGACACGTTAAACGTATTCCCTTTTGAAAAATACTTGTCACATTTTTATTTGATGGGTTTTGGGCGATCAATGCTTCTGAAGAATACCTTCTTTACATGCTAATTATTGTTGCTACAACTTGTGGTTTCGTTATTTTCTGTGGCATGCCATATTCTCGATACTTTTAAACTTTTTTGTTACTTATGTTTACCTCATTAACTACCATTATCGTCATCGTTCTATGATTGGTTGCATTTTATCTGAATTTACTTTTGAATAAAAAATCAACTATCAACTCGAACATCGTAGGACGTCCTCGTTTAGGCATAAAAGTTCGTATGCTGAGCATTATATATTACCATCCCCTTTATTTCCAGGAAGGAATTTTATGCTCGAATTGTATTTTGAGTAAACAGCTAAGAATGAATGCAATAATATTTTGATCTGAAACTTTCGACAAATATTTTTTAGCATTACCGTTTTTCAGGTTTTAGTTGATTCAAAAGATGAGCATAACAGAAGATGTGTAGTGTACTGTTTGTTGTAAATGCTCACGCAAATCTGCTGTGTCACCGGATGTCTGCCTGACTCAGATGACTGCGGTACAAACAAACGCTGGTTGGTAACGTAAATACTATTACCGTTGTTTCAAAGTGGTTGGGTTGACTATGCGGTGCAGTGACTGACAAGTGGCAAGTAGACATTGTTCTGTATATCTAATCTCCCCTTTCTTTATGACTGTTTTATTAGTTTCATGCATCACATTATCAACGAAACAGCGTACCTGTATCAAGTCAAAGCTAGGTACATATTTTTTAACAGAACATTATTTCAGCCAGGTGTGCAATCCAGAAACACGCACAGGTAACTGACGTCGTTGTTACTGCGACTATTTTGTGGAGTCTGCATGTACTTACAAGAGTAACATGCAATTCACAATTATTACAACAACGGGAGAGATGGATAAAAAAAGGGCTGCATTTTACACAAAATGTAGGTATACATTGTGGGAAGTAGGTACACCGCTATTGTAGCGTAAAGTAAAGCACGGCAATGATTTCATTTTTATGCATGTATGCATAATGCATAAGTATCCATGTAACATCTATACACATAGGCATAGTAGACAGGGATTCATGAAAAATATAACATACAATACCATTGAATGTATATATTTGCGGAAAGGTGCAAGTGCATATTATACTTAACTCATCAAGAAGACAAGATATATGTACTTGGTACAGGGTACACATGGAAGGGAAGCCACGGCAATGTAAATAGTACACAAGGGTAGAAAAAGTCACTCACCGTATCTGACTGCTGCAGTTTCTTACATCTGTTGTCAGTAAAGCAAGACTTCAACTGTGAATAAAATTTGAATGTCATTTAGCTTGAGTATGATGATAATATTATGTTTATTTACATTGTGGGGACTGATTTTATGAGACCGTGATCGTCATCATCTCCTAAAGGCACAATTTAAGTGTTGGTGAATCTTTAACTTTCTGGTTTTTTACCACAACCACATGGGCTGCCTTACTTGCTAGCTACGTGTGAGCGCAAAAAAAACCCAAATGATTGCAGACTTTTGTGTTTAGTCTGTCTGTAGACAAAAAAGTACTGCATGCATAAAAAGTTCACATTATCTACAAAAAATGCCTCAAAAAGTAACATTATCAATATTATATTCATCGGACCATTACAAATTGATGTTCTTTCTCTGCCTTTCAGATTTTGGGTGTTTTATTTTCGTAAGGTATTCATACATGAGTGTGGTGGTGTGTAATGGTACTACACTGGTACTTAATTCTGAAGTGGTAGAGTTAGAAAGATGAAATGTTTGATGTTTTTGAGATGCAGTGCTTTTGTAACTGAACTGAACAAAACAAAAGAGTAGCAACATTTACATCAATTCGTAATTCGTATATCTCTGAAGTAGTTTAGGGCATACTCAGTTGGTTCCAAAGTGCATTTTTCACTGCCACCACTGCTGCACTGCATCAGATTACTACTGTGCATGTTTTGTTTCGTATGCAAATTATAGAGATCAATACTGTAGATTTCAAGATGATTACCTGGCTTGTTGACGGTTGACTGCTTTCTATTACACGCGTTACGCATGCATAGCGCAATTTTTAGACATGACATGAAGTACTGGAGTGGAAAATAAGTTTTATGAAGGGTATTTTTACGAAAATGATGTTTGGCATTTGCAGTCAAATCAACACCAATATCATGATGTTGGGAATAGATAGCCGATTTGTAGCAGCTGCAGCAATAAAATGCACCATACCATGTCCAATCTCTTTCAATATAATCGTGTTCTTTGTTTAACTATGAAAAAGTTTTATTATTCATTGGACATTACACTGGATAATCGGATCACATTACATCGTTTGTACCTTGACTTAACCTTGACCCATCATCGATCGTCATTGTTGCTATAATTTATTATAATGAATCGTCTTAATTCGTTAGTTTTATAAGTTCATAACAGCGCATTTTCTGACCTTTTCTTATGGAAATGGTTTCAGCAGAAACACCGCATCCATAATTTAAATGTCACCGATTTTAGCAGCAAAAATGCAGAGAGCGATTTCTCCACAACACAGTTTCTTTAAGGAATCACGTTCATCGCTATTCTGGAGAACTGCCAAAGCCGCATGAGATCTTGGCAGGCTTAATTTTTTTAACTGCCTACTAAAATAGCTCTCTTCCAAAAGAAATCCGGAACATAAATTATGGATGCAAACTCGAAATAGAATCTACTTTGTTCCAGTCTTTGTCTTCCATTTATCGCTTATTTCTCTTACTAACAAACGTGACATAACCTTTGGTTGGAAATCGCGTTAGTATGTTTTTCGATCACTTTAATTTGTTTTGAGTAGTCAACTAATGTTGCTTTGTAGACGGTTTCAAATGTTTCGATATTATTCAGAGGCTTTTATGTTTATTTACGTAAATACCTACGCATGTACCTCATTAAGTCATTCATAAAGAGCCGGATGTAATTAGTTTCCCAAGCTGCATTAATGACATTAATATATCTCATTTCAACAACGACTGGTTTTGTAATTTACATTTTGCAATGTGAACAAACTGAATTGTGTGC
>JAHZMZ010000866.1:0-26487 GCA_027743805.1 Lepidocyrtoides sp. E14
CCAAACAAACTAAGGGACGGCTAAAATGGCAACAGTTTTCATGGATTTTTTGTATTGCTTTGCTTTTCTATTTCGTATATTTCTTCCAAGATCTACATGATGACTGATGACGATAGCCTATCGAAAAATCGAAAATAACGATTCGTTCGTTCGTAAAATATTAAGATATTGAAGTAATGGATTGAGCACTGCCCACTGTCATTATGTCAGAATACATCAAAAAATCGTGAAGTTTCACACGTTTGTAGTTGTAGGTACGAGTATTTGAATACATGGATGATTTCTTTATTGGCTATCAAAAAAACTCAAACTGATAAGTCAGTCAGTGATGATGATGATGATAATGGAACATTGAATAGGCACATAACATATTTTATTCTTGTGTGGAAATTAACAGTATTTGTCATAACAGTATATAAAGCAACAAAACAAGTAGCCGGACTTAATTATTGCTGCAATGTGATTAGTGATTACGTTACTGTACATTATAGTTACCATCACAGCCATTGCTTAATGCTTTTAAATGAGAATAAAATCTTTTTCAAAAGGCATCATGCCACAATAGAGTTTGTCAGTTTGTCAAGTTTACATTTTTACAGTTTGTCAGCAGTTTGAAAAGGCAACCAAGTTTTCATGCAAACTTTAAGTATAGATGACTCATCACAATTTTACAAACTGCTTCCAAACCATTGGAACTACAAAATATCATTAGAATGTGTCGAATACAAAAAATATCCTTTGGACATTCTTCACAGTCATTCTACTCTGTTTTCTATTCCATAATTTAACTGATTTGACTAACCGATGCTCTCATTAAAAATATTAAACAATTGCTGCAGTTATTAAGAGATTTGGTTTTGGTCAATGACAGTAGGTACACTTTGGATGACACTTGACCCCATTAACACCACATTTGCACCCTCCAGACAGGTCTCCAACTCCATTTTTTCCCCATCTAAAACCACGGGTTACCCAACATATTTCTGTTTTACAATAAGAGCAACGCACCCAGTCACACCTAGTACAAAATAATATGAAATATATCATTAGACAACGAAATTTATATACATTTTTGGCCACAGCATTTACCTTGACTACACTTTAAAAGTTACCGAAGCCCAATCAATGAATCATTCACTGCCTACTCTTCAGTCTCTCCAGTCCATTGCATTCTTAGCAATGTAATTTCAGTGCCCATATTCCATATCTATGTATTAAAACTTGACAAATGCATAGCAAAGTCGTGTTAATACATTTTCTCCATTTAAAATTGTATCCATATTACTACATTTCTAAAAACAATTAAATCGGCAGGAGGAGTTTGCTTTGTACTTTTCTATAATTTTTGGCTGAGTGAGGTACAGCTTGTGCCGTAAAAGTCATGTTTTAAAAGAAACAAGGGAAGATGATGATACACAATTTGATGTGATTACTTGTCGTCAGACAAACTGGTAACCGAAAGTGACTTTTTTGGGGACAAAAGTAAACTTGAGAATTTTTTTGCAACATACTTTGCATTTCCATATCTTTCATTTTTGTCCTCTAATATTTCAGCATTTCACGTCAACAATAAGTGGAGAAAAATTAGCACTATTTAGAATTTTAAATTTTAAAAATTTCAGAAAAGTATTCCTCATTTTGGGAAAGTTTCCATGACAGATACCGCGTAGGAAATCAAATGCTTTACTGTCACTAAAATAATTGCTGCATATAAAGATTTTGAAAGCCAGTGAATTGAACTTTTTAAGCTTTTTCCTGAAGCTTCCACATTTATTTTTAATTAAAACTTCGGAACTTTTTTCTATTCTAATTTATTGAAACTATCAAAAACTAAAAATGCTTCATCTCAACTTACCCCCATTTTTTAAGGAGAACCACATGACAGGCAGGACACTCTAGTGCTTCATTTCGCTGTATCATATTCTACAGTAAATTTATAATTATTTGTTGAAAATTACTTTTCACTTTTTATTGATATTCAGCACAGCATTTTCCTTCACCCTCCATCATATAAAGTATTTATTTACCTCCAACATGAGCCTACTCTGTTTCGCATTTTCATCCGTTTCCGCTGCAATAGCTAGCTCCCTTTGATATTTATTGCAGTCCATTCCATCATGAATGGCGGCGCACGTGAGACAGTTTCTCTTTTTGCAAACGGGACACAAGAAGACATTAACGTCGTCTTCGAAAACGCACCATCCCGTGCAATTTACCGTTTGGCAGTGAAACGTATTTACAATTTTGGCCTCTGCTAGTTTCACAGAACGGGCAAGGTATTTTTCAAAAACGTCCGATGGAACAAGCTTAAAAATAAGTTAATAATTAATGAATTACACCGACATTTTTATAACGTCTGCTAACGTTATGTACTAAATAATTACTAAAAAATAAAATGCATGATATTATTTTTAAATGTCGTCATTCATCTCACCGCTTTGATTTCTCTCTCTTGGAGATTATTATTACAAGCGTAATCATTATCACGGTAGGGACATTTGACCGCAGAATCATCCGCGTACTCCACACATCCAACCAAACATTCTCTAATAGAGAAAGACGCGATTGTAGGATAAAAATTTGATAATTTAATTTCTTTGGTTTCAAAATGATCTCACTATAGTAACTCACTTGCAAAAAACATGAAGACAATCCCTCAGTACAATTCCTTCTCCCCGAGGCACTGCAGAAAAACAGACTGGACATTCGGCATCTTCGCCACTAAGAATTAAATCTTGTTTCTCCATCAGCTCCAACATTTTCAAGTAAGAGGTGGCATCATCATCTTTATTTGCAGAGGGTTTAGATGAGGAAGAGGGCTGAGATTGCTCTGGTTGCGCGCTAAGAACTTCCTATGAAAATTATTTTACAGTTGCAATCACCACATGACATGTCATCATCATCATCATCACCACAAAACTATGATCAGTGATCATCATCATCATCAGCATGTCTGCAAATCGCAGAATTTGCATAATTAATTAAAAAGTTTCATTAGTAAAATTGGAAAAGCTGCTATGTGTCACCAACCGTTTTGATGTTGCTGCTATTTTTTTCGTCTTCTGCATTTAGTTGAGTAGAGGTATGTGGTGACGATGATAAAGCAGTATTAGTGCTGCTGTCAGCAGAAGACGGAGTAATTAACGCGGTGGGTGTGGATTGAGATTTTTGAAAGGGTTGCACATGCGCAACAACGGCAGCAGTTCCACCGCCTTCATTAGTATTGTTGTTACTGGTGGTAGGTTTTAATTGTGTGACGTAAGCAGATGGGCGTAAAAGTAAGTTCCCTGAACTTCCTGGGGAGGCGGTGCTTGAAGTTGCTTTATATCTTGCTGGTGGAAAGGGTAGTGTTGTTTGACAAAAATCATCAACTTTTTTCTCCTCTTGTTGAAAAGTGTGGAGAGATGATGATGCTCCTTCCACGGCAAAAATGTTTTCTCTGCCGTGATCTATTACAGTTGAAGCACTAACAGTAGTAGTTTCTAGCAGTGGTGGGGGTGAAGAAAGTTCAGTGTTCAATAATTGTGTTACTATAGTTGTTCTCTCTGTGTAGTCACTATCTAATTTGTCATTGTCAACTCCAATTTCCTCTGGTGACGGCTGGGTTTGTAAAGTAACTGTTGAGTTGGCAATCAGTGTTCGTGGAAGTGGCTTGGGCAAATGTGGCAAAGAGTTTTGCATGATAATGACTGTCGGCGACTCTGTTCCTTGACTAATTTTCTCTACTGCAGGTACGGGACTTGTAGTAGGAGTTGGGCTTGTAGGGTTGGAGTGCTGCTTCTTTATACCTCTTGGTTTTGGCTGTGGTGCGGGTTGTTCAGGATATTCGTCCACATTTTTAGACGGGGAGCCAACTCCATTTTCGCTTGGTGGTTGAGGTGGAGGTGGTGAAGCTGAAGATGTGGGCAATGATATTTTATTTTCCTCATCTTTCGGTTCAATTGCTGAGATGTTATCAATTTTTTCTTTTGTCTTTTCTTTTCCACTGATTTCATTCAAAGAAGACAAAGTCGGTTCCTTACTTGCTCCACCTTGTTTCTTATTCATTCTATCTACTCTCTCGGGCGGTTTCACGTTTTCATCAGAAATCGGCGTTTGCAACAAAATTCCATTAAAACGATTTTCCGGTAGAACATCCACGTCTACATCCTTTCCAGTTAATTTCTCACTTGATCCCACGAGCTTCTCTTTACTACTATTTCTTGACGAAGAGAGTTGACTTTTGGCACTTTTCCGAGCTGGTGGTTTAGTAGCAGCAGCAGTGGAAACGGTATCCTCTACCTTACGAACTGGAGAAGACTCATGATTACGATGATAGCCACTACTGGTATTTAAAATTTTTTTGCCAGATTGTGGCTGTGATGGGGGCGGTGCGGGAGATGTTTCTTTTCTTGTAACTTGCCGTGGTGGTAAAGCTGAAGTAAATGTGTTGGGCTTTCCAAAAGTTTGTTCTGCCACTACCCTAAATTCCGACAACTTTTGTTGAAGCGACAAGGTCAAGGCGGACGCAGCACTTAATGTTTCACTGTTTATTGCTCCATTGTTGCTAACATTTTGCTGCTTTTGCTGTGGTGATGACTTTGTAACTACTTTTTGAGGCGATGAAGATGATCTAGCTCTGGCAATTGGAGGCTTATTTGTTGAGGATGCAGAATCACTCTTGTTTCTACTGCAGTTCGTTATGCCGCTAGAGGTTTGCGGAATTGGGCTTTTTGATGGCAAGGGTGGCGGTGGACTGGCTTCTTTTTGGCTTTGCTGCCGGAGCAATGATGAACTTGTTTGGGCCACACTTGACATTTTTTTCTTTGCCATGACTGGGGACTGTTTTGGTTCCAGAGATTCGGACGAACCCCCACCACTGTTGCCACCTAATTTATTTCGCTGCTGAAGCTTAGAAATGCTTGGAGACGGAGCAGTAGCAGCAATATTTGAGTTACTGTAGGCATGACTGGAACTTGGAATACTTGCAACCTCTTTAACGACTTGCTGATCATCAGTTCCAACAATGTTCCTTACATTTGTGCTCGATTCGCCTCCTACAGCTCCACCCGCCCTAAAATCTGGGGTAACTAAAAAGAGAAATGCCATCGAATCTTGTGAAATTTCAAACGTACTCAATGACTCGTTGTCATTCTCTGCCATTTGCCGTCCTAAAATCCACTTTTGGAAGCCGCTCGGAATGCCCCAGTCTCTTTCAATTTTTCCCTTTAGTTCCTTTACCGACATCATGGAGGACACCTGGATAAGAAACGGGCCTTGTTGCATGAACCTGTCCTCCACGTAAACACGAATTCTATTGCACCCAAACAACAGTTTATCCTCTTAATATTTTACTCCCTACATTTCATTGCAAACAAGATTTTTCATCACCATTGTTATGTGCGGAATCTTACGAAAACGGTTGATTAATTTTATTGGCAACAACGCAGTTTGCTTTCATTAGGGCCATGTCATGAGCCAATGTAGCGGCCAGTCTGTGATCTCCTTGTGCAATCGCTGCTTCCAGTCTTTTCATTAATTTACTCACAGCCACTCGCTCATCTCCGGAAAAGTTTGGAGGGTTTGGGGCAGATGAGCCGTCCAGGGTGCCTAAACATACCGTCCAAAATCTCTTGATTAACATGTTCTAAAAAATTATAATGCTACGACATATAGTTAATTATTGTATATTCACCTCTTTGAGAAATTCCTGGAGAGCAGTTTCCTCCAAAACTTGGAAACCCACTTGCAAAGAGTGGCATCAATGGAAATCCCCTTCCTCCAGCAATACCACTACCACCACTATCACTGCTACTACTGCTTTCACCGGTACTCCATTCCTCCCTCTGGTTTTGGGGACCGAATCCCTTGGGCACTGCTCCCATTCTTCTATAATCTTCATACGTCAACTTCCTTCCTCCACCTCCACCATTTGGCGTAAAACTCATATTGCTATTTTCGTAATTGAAATTATTATTACTATTTTCCCCGCAAACAATATTCCACGACGGTAGTGGTGGTGGAGTGGGAGAACAATTAGTGCGTAAATTATTGGAAAAAGATGCTGTATCACGAAATAGTAGTGTAGGTGGTATAGAAGCAGCGGTTACTCCATTTCCTCCATTACTCACATTCACATACTTGTCTTGTAGATCTTGTAGATCCTCATAATGGTGATCACCAGACAGTCTATTATTAGCGTAAGGTTGATGATCCGCTAGCAGTATAGGTCGATTTTGCGTCGTCATTGTAGTCGTTAAAATACCGTTAGTATTGAGAAGATTATTATAAGGTGAAGGAGCCACAAGATGATGATGAGCCAGTGATGGGGTTGTTGCTGTTTTCTGTTGCTGCTGCTGCGTCAGTAAACTTTTCTGAGCATTGCATGGTTGCTGCTGCTGCTGATTAACTTGCCAATTTTCGTAAATCTGTGCAATTTCACTAGAACTATAGCAGTACGTATAGTCCTGAGAATTGCCTTCACGAATGCACTCCAACTTGGGCCTGTAGCGAATTTGCAAAGGAGTGCTGCTACCAGTGTTCAACCCAGGTGCTGCGGCACCGTTCGGAACTAAACCTATAATACCCGGGTTAGTTGGATTCGGTTGCGGTTGATGCTGCATATTAGAATTACTGATTATTATATTTTCAACAGTTGTTGGTATTTCACTTTCGTCAGCAATCCTCTCATCTAGCTGAATAATATAGTCAAGAAAATCATCTTCATTATCTGCAAACGCTGATGTTGCAGTTGGAGTAGACATTTGGAGGTTATGCTTCTTCTCATGATGCTCATTAGTTTCGCTACAGCAAGATGATACAGTCGGTCTTTTATTAATTTGCGGAGAAGTAGCTGCTGCTGCTGCTGATGATGATGAGAAAACCGCTGTGTTATTCACTGGCTTTTCCATTGAATCATTATCATTATTATTATTATTACTATTATCATCATCATCATCATCATCAGCTTCATTTTCCAATGAAGCTGCTTGAGGGTGATGTTTTTGAAAGTATGCCAAACGTGCTTTGCGTAGTTTGCCTATGTCAAGCTCTTCTAGTTCGGGATCTTCATGCTCTTCGTGTTCCTGCTGCTGAAACTTGCTCATCATTCCAACCAGCTTGTCCTCCTTTTTGGCAAGCACATCATCCTTACTTGATGAGGTTGGCTGTTCACAGAGAAAGTTTTCACAGTGAGCGAAATTTTGATGTGGAATGTTATCATGTTTTTTCTGGGCAGATGTGCCATGATTTTGTTTAACATTGGATGTGGATGATGATGAAATGATGGGGGGTGCATGATAATTTTTAGCTACGGAAGGAATGCTTGTTGTTGTTGTTGTTAAAGTCGTTGTGGCAGTGGTTATCGATGGGGGAGAAGAAATTGAGGTAGTTGTTGTAAGAGAGGGGTTTAATGAAGATGCCGTTGAGATGACAGTCTTATTGTTTGATGATGACTCTGCGTTGACCCGTTGTAAAATGGATGAGATGAAGCTATTTGAAGTGGATGGGAGAGGATCTCTTCTTTGGAAACAGATTTCGCAAAGAATTCTCCAGCTTGGATTTTTTAGAGTACATCGTGGACAGTCCCATTCAACAGCAGTGGTAGAAGCAGAAGAGCCACTTGAGGTGGTGGAAACGGTAGATGCTGTTGTAGTTGAAGAAGTAGTAGGGGAAATGGAAGGGGTACCTATATTATTGTTGTCCACGGTTGAGTGCGGTGAAATTGTTGGAGGGGTGGTAGGGACGGTTGTAGGTATTGAAACTGACTGAGCTTCTGCTTCCAACAGTTCAGAAGAAGCTAGCGTGGTTGTCGCGGTTGAAGGTAAGTTTTCCGGGGGAGATGACGCAAGCCGTTCCACGGATACGTTGCTGGGACCTGGAGATCTAAACGAGGAGGGGGAAATGGTTGCTTCTGATGTAGAGGAGAGCAAGGAAGAGGGTGAAGGTTTTTCCTGAGTTTGGGGTTGAACAATGGCCAGTTTCTCAGATCTCATGTTTGTAATAGGACTGGAGGTGAGCAGGGGTTTGATAACTTTACGATGTTTGGAGGCGGCATGTACACTTTGGAATGTTGGCGAGCCAGAATTTTGAGTTCTGCTGTCAGCGTTAGTGGAGGAGGGAGTTGCCGATGATAGTCGCTCTTGTTCTTCTTCCTCTTCAGTCAGTCTAGCCGCAGTTGGAGAGTGAACTTGAGCAGTGGCGGTAACAATTTGGGAAGTAGTAGCAGCACTTGTGGGAGTTGATAAAGTGTTTGGTTCTTTGATGGATGCAGAAATTGACGGATTATCATTCTGTGGAGGAATTACTTGATCCTCCAAACCAGCAGCAGAAAACAACTCCATCAGCTCTTGTTCCGTTTCAAGCATTCTTTGTTCCTCTAATTTTCTCCTATTTTCTTCCACAATTCTACCTGCCTCTTTATCCAGCTCGGAAAATTTTACAAGACTGGTAAAAGGCTTGACTGGCGCGGTGTTGGAATGCGACTTTAACTTGCTTGGTGTCAACTGCTTATACCACGGCTGCTTTGGCGTTATTTTGGGACTACTTTCTCCAGAAGACTCCCCGGATGCTCTGCTGTGATAGCCACCACCGTTACTTGTACTGCTGGTCACCTTACCCAGTAAAATAGCCAGTGGACTTTCGTAAATTATTGAAGAGCCAATGGATATCGGTCTACTACTTCGATGATTACCACTCTTAGATGCATTTAGTGGAGATCTCTCCGCTTCTCTTTTTAACTCTAGAAGCTTCGCCTTATTTTCATGTGGAGCAACTGCTGCGCAATAAGTTTGTGTGGTAGAGGTGGAGCTAGCGGTGGTGGAAATGGAGGCAGACAGCACATCAAGTGTACGCTGAGCAGATTGAATATCAGTCTCAGTTATCACTGCAGCAGCAGAAGTATTATTATTGCTTCCAGCACAGCTTGTTGTGGATGGGGTTATTGAGACTACAGAAATTGGCCGAATTTCTGCTGGTGCTGAAGTGACATCATCATTGCTATTACCCCCTACATGATGACTGGTAGAAATATTCGTGCCGGACCGAACTTCAGCTGAATTTGATTGGGTCCCTCCGCCATCGTCTTCTCCATCTATGCTACTCAATCCAAATTGTTGCCTTTCCTGCTGCTCATTTAGTGCGTTTTGGCGAATTTCTTCCAGTTCCAGCACAGCGTCATCGTCAACAGGGACATCTGAACTCTGTAGAAGAGACGGAACAGTGACTTCAGCAGACATTTGTCTTCCGCCGCTTACTTCCTCTGACTGGACCATTAAACACGACTCCTCTAAGCCGGATGTCGCGTTGTTTTCGGGCTCTTCACTAGATTCAAACGGATTAGCATTGGAAATGACCACAGGAGGCGAGGAGGATGGTTGCGATGATACTGTTGGCGGGAAAAAAACTTGCCTCTTATGATGTAGTTTTGGAGGAGCTGTTGGAGGCATGCTTTCTACTTGAGTGCTTTCACTTGGCGACAATGCTACCACATCCACAGGAATTGTACCAGTAGCAGCAGTGCGAGTTTCCTCTTGCTGCTCAGCTTCCACTTCGTCCAAACTTGCATTCGGATCTCCAAACGGATTTGGAGGAGGAGGCGCCTTCTTCTTGCCAGGTTTGTGAGCTCTTGCCCTTGTATTAGTATTATAAATTGTGCCAGTGCTAGTCCCTTGGCCCTCACTGCTTGATCTTTTGTGGCGAGGCGAAAAAAGCGTATTGCTTTTGCCTGACGATGATGCTGACGCAAATGATGATGTTGGTCGCGCAAACACTGTTGGTGGCTCAACAGACCTTTCTTTTTTCTTTGGCCTTATTTCAAACGTGCCGTTACAAGTAGGTTTAGCATATCCTCCATCTCCAGTACATTTAGGGGGAGGTGGAGGAGACTTTTCTACTCTTGTAAACTTTTTCAACAGAGCTGCTTGAGAGGATGAGGTTGGTACATCATTAGGAATATCGGAAATAATAGAGGGTCCAGAGCTCACTCCATTGGTGAATTTATTTTGGAGGGCTGAAGGCGGCAAGGGGGCTCTTCGTTTTCTTCTGCCGCTGCTGCTCCAAGTATTGGAGGAGGAGGAGGATGAAGCTACTCCAATCAGAGGGATAGCGTTGGTCATAGCTGCTGAGGCGGATGTGGAAGGTTTTGGTTCTTCCTGTATTGGTGCTGGAGATGGTAATGTTGGTATAGTGGTTGTTGAAATCTCTGTGGATGACTTTGTTGAAGAAGTGGATTCTTCTTCTTGCAAAGTTCTGCTCGTCGGCGATGGGAACGAAGATGCGTTCAAAGTAAGCACAGATACTACGGAATTTTCAAAAAACATTTTCTTTGTGGATGCGTTATCTTTAACCGCTTTTTCAGGAGTACTGCTGCCAACTTTAGAAGTTTCGGTTTGAGATTCAGCAATCTCGCTACATTTGGAAGAATTTTTAGGTGATTCTTTTGAAGACTTGGGGGGAGGAGGAGCATCAGCTACAAAAGTACAATTTTCAATCTTCGGTGTGACCTTTACCATAATATTTTTTGTTTCAACTGTTGTACAGCTAGATTGAGGAGATTGTTGCGTTCTGCTTGTTTCTGCTGCTGGAGCCTCTTTTGGCTGTGGTACCGCCTCCGCTGTTGATTTTATTGGTGCAGCATAAATTGGATTTGGAGGTGGTGGTGGCGGGGGTAAATAAGGCTCCTCACATGCATCAATATACTGTAGGCTTTCACACGACTGCAGATTATACTTTTTCTTTAACCCAATTTTTACTCCAATTTTATCCAAAGTACTGCTGAAACCCCCACCGCCAGTGGTAGGTTTCTTGTCATGACCGTTTTCCAATGCTTTCTCTTCCTCTCTACCACTATTCCCAACTGCAGCTACTTTTGTTTTACCATAATCTGGATCGTCCACTGGAATACGCTTCCCCTTCACCTTCTTTCCTCCATTTATATTTGTTGGGTTCACATAGGAAAAACTACTGCTACTTAGCACAGAATTTACACTTTCATGACTAGTTGACCGTCCATTCTGCTTGGGTTCTGCTGCTCCACCTCCAGGATTACTGCTACTACTACATTTGGGGTGACTTGACTCATCTTGACTTTCTAAGGGAGCACTGCTCTTACTAGCAGCATTGCTACCTCCTCCAAATACTTTTGAAAGAAATCCAGGAAATTTTTTACTCTTTTTTCCTCCAGCAGCAGCGCTTCTTTGTGATTGCTGTGATTGGGGTCGCTCAATGTCAGAAGCAGCAGATACACAACCCGATTCAATACTTGCCGATTTTCGGAATAAGCGTGTGGATGGGGATGGAGGCGGCTCCAACAATGACGATAATAATGGCAGATTATTATGGGTTCCCTTTCCCTCTTCATTTTTATTTTTCTCTGACGATTTGCTGTTTCCATTGTTTCGTTTCAGTAAGCTCATGCCTCCACCCCTTCAATTTTTATTGCAATAACAATATTCTCTCTTTCACAGATTTTGAGCAATTTCTCGTGTAAAAAAATGTCGTTATATATTATACTTTATTAAGCCTTAATTTAATGTTTTTGCAAAAGTAGGAAAAACAAGCACACTTTTTCTGCGAGTCAAACTGAAGCACTTTTTATTTTATTCACTGGCTGCTGGCACTACGAGGAATAATATATATATTTTTTTTTGTACAAAAAGGCCAAAATAATTACCTTGTTGTATTTACGTATGTACATACCCGGAACAAAAGATCGTTTAAAGAAGGAAAACAAAATCGCGTATTTATTTTGTATATTTTTAAACGATTATAGCAATATCACAATCAGAGAGGTGTTAAATACAGAAACTACGCAGAACGTAGGTATATACTTTTCTCAAAAAAACAATTTTACAGAGAGGAAGAAAAAGAAAGGTAAGATGACTAAAAGCAGAAAGGAGAGTGATCAGTAGCTAACAAGAAGAAATAAAATTGTAAAAAAAGTCAATGCATGAAAGAACAATGCAGCAGAATAAGCAAGTACTTTGGGAACATTATACATAGGGAGTCGAATAGATTTTCGGAGTTTTTTTTTGTTCGAAATAAAACATTTCAGTGGATACATATGCGTGCAAAAATACTGTTTGTATTTGCAAAAAAAATTGTGATTCATTCAGTGGATTCAGATGTGGTGTTATGTATTTTGTTCTTAATATACACTGAAAGCTTGCCAATCTTCAAGTAGTATAATTTGGAGAGAAAAAAGAAGTAAGCATATAGTAGATGGACATGATATTATTACATTTAATTGTGATTTGGATAAGAAGAAGGATATAAGCTGGGTGGCGAAATAAAGAAGCGCTTCTTTTACTTATTTCAGAACATGTTTGCTTGCATGCAGGCGTATATATTTTTACAAAGAAGACGGAAGGAGACATACACCGAGTAGATATTTGGTGGTAATTAATATGTCTGTTCGAAAATACAAGAAGTCTCCTTGAATTTATATGTATATATATATCCAATATTCTCATCATCATTTCGAGCTCTCTCGTCATCATTTTGGTTTTGCTAGTTCTTCTACAGTCTCACTTTGAAACAAGCAGTTTTGCCAAGGAGAAAAACCTTGGGACATGTAGTACGTTCCATATAATATGGCGTTTACACGTGAAATGCTGGGGGTATATCAATATTATTACAAGTTGTTGGTAACAACGGGAATAATATTTCTGCGATGCAACTGTAATATTATTAGCCCATGATCATCATCATGAAACATCAGTCTTTTGCTGCTGTTTTGTCTGCGTCTCTGAATTATAATCCACATGATGTGATGAGATTTTAAATGCTCTGCCAAAATATTTTTTGATTCGGCAGAAAGAAGCAAATAAATTGGATTAGCGACCTTGCAAGTTGCTTTTTTCAGGTTACATGGTAGTAAATGGAAAAATCATACCACCACCGTCCGAAATGATGACTCATAAAAATAATGTACATTATATTATTTTTAAATACTTATGGACATTTATTTTTCTTTTCACTACTCTTGTTTGTCCATTTGTGTATTTCTTTTGAATTGAAACTTGTTCTTTTTTTAGATATAATATAGAGTTTACGTTCGTATAATATGAATAAATACTAATAGCCATGTACATTAAAATTTAATAATAATATAACAGTTGTTGCAGCATGTGTGTAATAATAATTATTAATTCCTTATGTTTAATATAATATATTATATATAAGTAGTCTTTATAATTTAATGAAATGCATTTTACTTATATACTTTCTGTCTTCTCCCTAAATAAGGTGGTTGATGGTGGTAGAATATTGTTCTCTTTAATGTTTTCTTACAATGTTTCTTTTTTATCATTTTATCATTCTCAATTTTTAACACTTATAAATAAATTGTAACTCGATATTTACGTAAAAGAAAAATATGTAAATTTTGTTGCCTCTCTTCATAATTACTTAAAATCAGTTATAAACTAAACATAGTTTGATAGAACGGGTAATTATTATTATTTTTGTGTTCTCCTACACATTACATTTTTCATTTAACATTTTTTACCATACAGTCTTAATTAACGAATTGATAAATACAAAAAGATAAAGGAGCAGAAAGAAAATAAAATATTGAAGAAAAGAAACAAGCTGTAAGCAAACAAAGCAAAACTACTCACTAACTCGACAGCATAGCATAACATGAGGTTATGTTGTAGCTATACACGTTTGTATATACGCATTTATTTTCGCACTACATTTTTTCTAATTTATAAAATTTTTAGGCAACCAATACAACTATAGCCAGCGAGGCAAGGTGCGTGAACTTCCCATTAAATAAAGTATATTATGCATCAAAATCATTTCGCTCGAGCAGAGGGTGAAAAAACACAAAACAAACTGGATTATATTTTTTCATCATGTTTTTGTTGGACTCATTGGCATTGATATCTCATTTTTTGAAGGAAATCATATTATTACCCAAAAACAACACAAAAATCTAAACTATTACTAAACCAAAATAGATAACAAGTATAAGGGTAACGAAGTGAAAAATAGTTCGGGTCTAAACAATAAGTTGAATATAATTAAATATTGAATTAGTCCTTTAATAGGGAATTATTGTGAACAGTCTACCTGGAAGGAATGTTATTTTGATAGAAGGATAATCAATTAAGGATTCACCAATTACTGGTTATTTTAATTTTACTTGCTAAAATTATAGGTATTATTGCCAAGTTTTCTCCACTGAGAAAATGTAAATTTTCGAATTTGGGTATAAGAGCATAATAGCACCAACCTTAATACAGCATTCTGTAGGTATATTTCTGTCTAAATGTATTACTAATTAACAGGCTTTGCGGTTTAGTTATTATCATGATATGATGACAAGTAATCAACAATATTTCATTCTTAACAATCCCAAATTAACGAAAAATTATACCAAACAGCAAGTTATTTGCAGAGGATGATTTTACTTAAATTGCTAATATAGCTACAGAAATGACGATTACTTAGCTTGACAATTTTTGAAGCGACATTAGGAAGTGATAGGTTTACAGACAATAGTATTTTTTTATTATTTTCTTCAGCGTCCTAGCACCAAACTTTCAGAAATCAAATCGAGTACATTATGACAGGAGCCTTTTCTTAAATGTAAACAGATTTAAGATTGATAATTTCACGGTTAATAAAAGGTATATTTTTCTAATTGAGTATCTAATTATTATTTTTCTTTTAATTCGTTCTAAGGTACAGTTGAATTCTTAAAAAAAACGAATCAAATAAATAAATACATAGGAGTCGGTGTACACATTGAATAGAATTTGAAGAAACATCTTACAATTTATTATTATAATCAGTATTAATAGTAAACTTTCGATTTTTATCACATTTTTTTCTCTTAAATTATTATAGAAATAATCGTTACAATCGAAGAACACATAGGAATGAATCATGATTTTCTTAAAAACGTTCGCTATATTTTAGACTAATTACGACAATGATTTACTAAAAAATACATTATTATTTCATTTCGGTTACTACTACTTTTCTTACAACCATATAGTTGATTTATTTTACTACTGTCTAGACATTAGTTTGAAGTTGAGTCAATTAAATTATTTTAAAGAAATTACGAAACATTCTGAGTAAACTAAGCCGATAAACATTTTGCAAATGGAAACATTTAACACGATAATAAGAATTTTTATGTATTTTTGGTTCTCTCAAAATCTTTAACTTTGTGATCAAAGCCACAGAAAAGAGTTTCGCACCGTACTTAAGCAATTGCGACAATATTTAAATACTATAATAATTAACTTTTACATTTTACTACTTTTTTGAAACTTCCAAAGACTCAGTGTCACGTAGAAATAAATTGATTTTTAAGGCTGTTCAACAGCATTTCGTCCATGAAAATAAAAGCTGTGTAATAATAACTTAATACATTATTATTGTTGTTTTTGAAGGAAAATTGCTTCCGCTGCTGACTGAGTTGTTGCGTGAGTGTGAGATTTTAATGTTTCTTGATCCGCGGTAGGTCTACTAATACTACAACTCATAAATGTTGGGAAACTGAACTTTATTGCCAGTAAGATGATGATTAGTTAAAGATAGTGGTGGTTGTGGTGAACCAGATGTTGTTAACGATGTTAATGATGTTGGATTATTGTTATTGTTCAAGCCTAATATACTCGACGTTCGACTGGGAGACTCTATTATAGTCGCTGATGAGGAGCCAGACATGGCTACTTTGGAAAATATCTCGGACAATTTATTCTGAAGATTTCCTCCCTTTAGAAGTTTGAGAAAAGTATTACATCATTTACCAGCATGTCGTAAAAGTCACTTAATTAAGAATAGTATATGTATTATAATAATAAGAAAGCACTTGTATGCATGTACCTTTGCAGCAGCCTTACTAACCAAATCCTCAAACGCCGCTGTTTTAAAGGATTCATTTAAATTCTTTCGTTTTTCACACTCGGCAGCCTTTCTACTTTCCGATGGCTCGTTTAAGATTTTTTTCAGGCTTTCAACTGTCAGGTCCATGTCAGTTTGAGTTGGTTTTGGCTGAAAAAATAAGTCAGACATCAATTTAATTTCTTTATTTCTTTCCTTTAAAATGTGTATAATTTATTAGTACATAATATGCATTTATGCTACACGTTCTCATACTACCTTGTTCCCATCCGGAGTACTAGACCCAGAATCCACATCCAGACTAATCGAGTTCAAATCCGCTGCACTGCTGCTTTGCATATGGGCGTCAACCCATGAATGTCGAGGAAACGTGTACGTCGCCGTTTTCACCGCAGTGGGTTCAAATCCTTCTTGCTTCAATATGGTGTATATAGCGTCCTGAGACAACAAGGCATTATCCGGAATATTTTGCGATGGCTCATACACCTCGTAGCGCGTTTTTAATGGTGGCAGCAAATGAATTGCCTGATCTCTACGTGTTTTTACTACCTGCAATACAATAATTTTGACAATTTAAGTACAATTTACCAACTCGTCTGATTTTTTTTTTCAAAACTAGAATGACTCACTTTATCACTGTATTCTTTTAGCACTGGTAGACAGTACGTAATGAGCGTAAACAAGCACAAGGCAATAACATGCAGATGAATTTTCTGTGCCGGCGTAAGCACTGTAGATGTAATGGCCAAATCCTGAAAACTAAGCACCAATCTTACAAAGTCGAAAAGAGTATCTTCGCAAAACAGCTCGACCGTGAACAGAGCCACTGTTGTATATATCGCGTTCATATTTCTTAGCTCATTATTGCTCTTCTCAAGACTTGCAATCATCGTTGTGAAAATCTCTGCTCCATTCTTTTTCACGAACAAAATATCCGTCCTAGTGCTGTTTTCTCTGTTAATGTTCTCCAACTTTAACGTTGGAGTGGATAGTTTATCCCGATTGGTTCTTCGATCAATCAATGTATGAAGAATGTTTTGAACGAGCAGGCGCACTTCCGGATCATCGTCCTGACTCAAAGTTAGCAATGGCTGGAGAAATGCTATAGGAAATGTTGTACTCAGATATGTGGTTCGATATTTTGAGCCCACCATTAGAAGCGACTTTAGCAGCATGTTCTGAAGTAACCTATGCGATTGACAGTTGTCTGAGCGGGACGGTACTTTTTGCATAATAAACTTCATTATCTCAATCTTTTGATAGTCGGGCAGATGAGTTACGTATTCGCCCAGAGCGGAAATCAATGTTTCTCTGTATGATTTTTCATCTGCATCCACGCGATCCAACTTTGTTGAAACTTGTATGTGCTGAACAATGGCATTCACTATTTCTAATACAGATGGCCCTGAAAAAATAAAGGATAAAAATAAATTACATATCGATACATTCTTCATAAGTACGTTTTTATCCTTGTAGTATGCAGTTTACAGCAGCACTACATACGTTTTGCTTATACGCTTCAACAAGTTTTGGGGTTACACAGAGATAATAATAATAATAATATTATGATTTCAAAAAGATTTATTTACACCCACCAACACTTTCACCTGCCGCAATATCTATAATTTTTGCCAAAACGTCAGCCATGCTCGTCCGCACTTTGGCATTGCTTGTATGCGTGTGCTGCTCCAAATGATTCATCAGCGTTTCTATTACCGCGTACGAATACTGGGACTATGAAAATAAAGCAAATAATAAACTGTACTAAAATTTCCTTCAGCAAGATCTGACTACCTCACAACTTAAGATTGAATGTTTGTTGAAAATATTTATGTGGAGAGGAAATAGGCTATTGACAATAATGAAAGGCTAAAATTCCGACCCTCTGTAGGTCAGAAACATACCTGAATTGAAAACATGATAACTCGAAACGTATGCACTGCAAAATCATTTGGCACCCAAAGTTCAAACGCATCAAAATGGCTGAAAAAATATTTAAAACACAGAAAGTTCAAACTGAAACATACATACATGTACTCTGAGTCTGCATTGAATTGCAGTAAGTAACTTTTTTTAAAACATTTCAAGATTATTGAAAATTTCCTCCTACGAATAGCAGTTTTATGATAACGGTAAATATTTACAGTTACTTCTCTTATCAACCGATAAAATAAAAAGGAGAAAAAAGATTAAGTTAGATTAGAATCTTACTGAAGCACTGGTTTCACAATACTTCGAACATGTCCAAAAGTGGCTTTGTTTACCAGGTCCCTCATACAATTTTCTGCCAACTTTGGGGCATCAATCTCATCTTGAGCCTCGGTTACACCGTCGCTTTCGTCTTTCACTAAACTTTTTCTAAATTTTAACAAATGAAATAAAAAATATTAATGTGCCGTTAAAGTTGCAATTATCACATTTAACAGTTTTATTCTTCAGCATTCGTTAATACCTTCCGTGCTCCATGTTGAATAACAAGGAGGGGATGATCTTTTCCATGTGAGATGTTTCCCAAATATTTTCAACCAACTCATCTGACACAGTCTTTCTTACAACACTCTACAAATGACATTATTATTGAGTCAATTATTATAAGTCACATAAAGATTAGAGTACCTACTTTTCTCAGTTATGATTATTTTCGCATGGATTTTAAATACCTTTAAGCCTTGGATCCCCGCTTTTCTAATCTCACTGCGGAATTCATCATTGGAAGAATTATTATGACACATTGATGCAAACTTTGAAACAAAAAAGTCATATCGACGATGGTATGATGGTGTATCCTCCTCAATGTACGCAAATTTAACAAACTGTAAGATTTTAAAAAGTAAATTGAAATAAATCTCGAAAATAACACGTTATTTTGAGCTGCATATTTAAATGTAAAATTTTCTTACAGATTTTGTTGCTAAAATCTGCAGATTTGGATCCGGCGACTCCAATAATTTTNAAAATTTTCTTACGTGAACCTAAAAACAATATAAAATCATGTACTTACACTATTTACTGCCTATTTGAGCAAAGAAATACAAGATATCAATTGGAAACATTTGTAGAGCATACCCATTCCTTTTCCTGTAAATATCCCGGCTAACTTTTTGATAGAGATACTCCCCCACCCTGTCCAACTTTTCTGGCGAGCTAAGCACGTAGAAGGTAAGTTTCTCCATGTTTGATTTAACGAGGCCATCCTGCAAAAATGTATTCTATTTCGTTAGCAAACAAATTGGATTGAAAATATTCAGAAAACAGAGTTAACAAACTTTCATCTCAAACCCTTGTATTCCGTTTCCATTAAAATTGAAATGAATATTCAATATACGATACACAACATTAGTATTTTTACACTTTATTAATTAATTTATAGCACAATAATGAGTCAATGTATGTATTAGTTGGATGTGATTATTAAGCGACTGCATACCTGAGGATTTCTTGGGAAAACGCTGTCCACCAGTCGCTTGTATCTTGGCGCACAGCACCCACAGCAGCCTGAAAGAAATAAAATGTCAGTAATAAAAGATTTTTTTAGGACAGAAATATAATATATTTTTTAATTGTTTTCTGTTTGCAATCATGCATGAAAGAATACTCCAAGTGTCATCCAACTTACAATCTGGACTTGTACACTTAAATATTACACTGTCAACGAGATCTTCAGGGATTTCAAAGCAGCAGCATCGCTTAACTATAGTTGCCATTCAGGTCTTTTTTATTGCACGTTTTTTCAACGCAAAAATAAATCAATTATAATCAAAGATTTTTTTACTCCTTTTTCTTGCAGCTCCTGCCCTGCTTATTCAGCACATTTATTTAGCACTTTTCTTTAAACTTCTTCATCAAATCACATTTATCACATAGATAATGCCATCCCGGAAAGCAAAGATTTTAATTGCAACCTTTATCATCGCTTACCACAACGGCACACTGTAAACTCTACAATACTACAATGTTACATGAAATGTAAAAAACACAAAAAATAATATTATCGAATTGACCATTCACAATTTTGAAATGTGTTTACATTCTCGTTGTGTACAACGCCACATCATTATCATCATTAATGATTTTTTTGAGATTTTGAAATGCTTATTAACCCATTGACCATCCCAACCATTTTTTTGACAAGACAAGGCAACTTTTTTTCCCTATCTTATCTTCTGTTGCTGAAAACTGCTCTTGGCCTGTACTGCCAAGCCACAAAAATGATGATAACACTTTGCTGCTGTGTCAGTCACTGTCGTTGTGGAATGCCATTGCGTAGCTTCAAATTGAAGCACAAAGAGAGAGAGAGTGTGTAAAGTGTAAATACTAGTGAGTGAGTATGGATTGACAATGGTAAGCAAATAGGACAACCAACGCTGCGACTCGTGAGGGAGCAGAAATGATAATCACAATAAATCAGATAGTATTATACGCACTTTTTGCCATCCTAACTTCAGACTCTGTCCAACCAAGTTAATTTTTTTAATGCAATGTGAAGTAACCAATAAATGAAAATTGCCTTCTCACAATAACGATGACTATGGGAAATGGGAAGCATTTAAAAATGAAACTGTGAGAAGAAACGCAGCTCATTGCGTAACTATTTAAATAATAATCAAGGACAACACAGCCAACTAGGTTTTACTACCAATCCTTTTTAAGGCAAAGATAATATAATGTAAGAATCACATGTCTCCACAAGACACCACAGGTCACAGAGATGCACATACATCAGCACAGAACGGGAGAATATAATATTATAAAACTACCATTTATATTTACTGTGGGAAAACCAAAAAAAAATATGCCCTAAATAGTATGATTTTGATGATTAATTGCCACTACCCATTACTATTATAGCCTGATGAACTGCACGGCACGTCTCTCCTCATGTAAAAAACCATGCAATGCAACATCTTCAAAAATGTAAATGTAGTTCCAGTGAAGAAGAATCCCTTCAAGTAGTATAGTATGGGATTTTGGATATGGATCGTCTATTTTATGGGTTACACCTGTCTGTGTAAAATAGGTACTAACACTAAGAAAGGAGGTTGCAAAAGAAACACTTGAATTTGTTTTCCCACATGAGGTCTAGGAATTTACATGGTCTATTCTAATCAAAAAAACTAAATCCTCCATATAAAGCTACCTTAAATGAAGGGAACTCCTGTTTGTCTCTGCCTGCTACTGCTGCTGTTGTTAGTGCAGTATAAATGTTTCCATTCTTTTCCAAAGGAAACTGCAACGAACATAACAGGAAAGCAGCCATATAAAATGTGGTGGAAGGTGGCACATGAAGATTTACTGCTACACAAATAGCATATTATATCCATATCATATAGCACAAAAGGGTTCTTCTCCAAACAAGTATACTAGAGCAGTTTTTTAATAAGAGCACTACCACTATTAGAAAGTGTCGTATACTTTACTGCAAGCTGGAAGCTCCTCCAACAACACTATTTTGCCACAAATAAATGTGGAGGAGTTTGTTTGGAGGAAACTTGCTTCAAAAGCAATATATATTATGTACTTTTTTGGGTTGCGTTGTTGGATTTTGATATGGAGTAGTGCGGAATGCAACAACTTGGTATTGTGGTGGTGGCGGAGGTGATGAAAGACAGACACGCGCAATGAACAGGAGAATATGCCATGGAAGTCCTGAATACTGATTTTACCATTAAAAACCCATTGATCCAATTATCGATCCCAGCATCGACCACTGTCAGTGGAACTGTGCATGGTTTTAAATATTCACCCGCGGAGGGTAAAAAAAAACATATAAATAGAGATGAAGTATTGAACACAGCATATGGAATGATGATAATGATGAGGCGAGGAAGAAAATAAAAATATTTTTAGACAGAAAAACGCCCACACATGCAAAACAAATGCGAAAGCATGTGACAGCATAGATCACACTCACTGTGCACAAAAGACAGATGAATGAATGACAGGACAGAAAGTAGAAAGTATGTTTTTCAATGATTTAATTACTCATGAAACAATTTTTATATATGATGATGACAAAGCCGCTAAAATATAGCTGGATGAATTATACTTGCATTACTGATAAACTCAATCCCAAGAAATCACAAGTCACCACAAAAAAAAAATATAAAACTGCATCTGCAAAGATGCTGAAGAATGAATGAGACTGTTGAGGAGAATGAGATCCATTACACTTTCAGACTTACTAAAAAAAATTGACTTTTATTGTAGCATTGGTGTTGTTAGTTTTTCTTTCAGCATAATATGACGTATGCATGTGCACAGCCAATAAGGCATACTAAAGTAGCAGTAGTAATGTTTGATGATTTAGAAATAAGATAATTAGGTAGTAAATGATGCAGTTGCGGTACAGTGATTATTTGCAGTAAAACGAATGGTGCAATCTTGCATTAATCAGTACACGTATGACTTGACTAGCGACTTCATCTGCTTGCTTGCTAAATATTTTTTTTTTGGTAACAGCAACAGGCATACACTGCTGTTTTGCTGGCATTTTAAACTACTGAATATAATGATAAGAAAAATACGAATATTTCAGTTGCTAACTAACTACTACTACTATGAGGTGGTAGTATCTATGTACATCTACCTGAGTCCCTATCAAAAATGAAAAAAGATATTGGTATGCACAATGCAATTTGCAATAGACGCTATATATGCTATTGGATGTCTTCACTTTCTATTGGGACTCAACTCAATATTCACAAGGAAGGACCCTTGCTTGCTACCTAATAATGATAATGATAATATTGTTCAAATGCAGTGTAATGTATTATCAAATCAATGCTGAAAGTAATGCAATACATTTAATATTTTTTTTGCAACACCCAATTGGTAAATTGCACTTGCCATTATCCAAGATCACTTCCTTTCTACACGGTCAAAAGATCACTGATTACCAAAAAAATAATTTGCTTTACATAGCAGCCAGTGTTCTAAGGACACTTGTCACGTGTCTAATAAAATACGTCATTGGCTTGGACAGGCGATAAATTTTGTTATAATACCCATCGTACATTTTTGCTTGTTGCTGCTATTTGTTAAGGTATGGTATAGTAGTAGATGATTCTTTCGAAAATAGAGCATCTTACCTGTCACCATGATGGTACGTTATTAAATCCGGTCTTTCAAAGAAGCTTGCTGATGTTTTTCGTCACACTAGCGGCCAGACCAGCAGCTAGTAAACCAGAAATAGTTTTAAAATCCTAATCACTTTTAGTAAATTTCGCACGAGCACTTTAAGTTCATGACATTCAAGTATGCAGAATTTAGTTCTTCTGTTCAAACAGAAGGAACTAAATAAATGACGATGATAAGAGAAAAACACCAACAATCAATTTGTATTTCCACCACCACCTTATTGAACACAGTAACTTAATTCTCCTCACGTAATTAGTTAGTTTGATTGATTAGAAATAACTTTCAATTACATTTAACATTTAATTTGATATGCACAAATTCACTTATTATTCAAATCAAATGGAGGTAGATCACAGATGCTTTGTAGCAATCGATTATTGATTGGTCTCCAGTCAGCGTATTTTCAATACAATTTTTACATAAATTGGTAGCAGTAATCTTATCATAGTTTGGGAGTTTATCAATCACTAATCAGTGATCAGTTTGAGCAATTAGGTTGGTCGAAAAGTTGACACTGGTCACTGGTAAAAATGTTAGTTGTGTGTGATATAATACTCATGCAACAAGCAATATTGAATAATATAATTCTTTGAAGTAGAAAATTTATAATTAGGAGAGTTTTTAGATATATTTATTACTAAAAATACTAAAATACTCAATTTCAAGTGTAGGAACAAAATTAATCTCTCAATTTTGGCACGATGATGCGAAATTCAAAGAGGAAGAATATTAAGAACAGATGTTGAAATTTCCTTCTTGACGTGCTTTAATTAATGCACTACTAATCAAGAAACTAATGCACGAGTGACAAAATGATAATGCTGGATATTTTTCAGTAAACCTTTTTATAAGTCAGTTTCTGTCAACTCATTTTTTCAACACATTAGGGAAAGCGTCACAGCTTTGTAGCCAGATTTACAGACCACTGATGATGGCCAAAGGAAAAATTCCAACAATAAAAATTTTTTATCTGGATTTGTTGAACAGTACTGAATTTTGACCCATAGATATTCCAATGAGGAAAAAATGTACACATCAAAACAATTAATTATCAGATGGCATCGACAGATGATGATTCATGATTCATTCGCACTTGCTGAGCAAGTAAATAAACAAAATCACCTGTTTATTCCACACACTTACTCACACACGCATCCGTGTATTTCCGTTAATACAGTATTATTTAGTCGTATTATCTATCAATAATTTTAGTCTTGTACACAAGAACTAATTAATTTCTTTATTATTCGGATTTTGTTTTAATACTGTCTCTTTAATCCATAATACCTTCGGTTGATGCTGCTGGTATGGTGGAGGAATGGATGCAGAATTCAGAGCGTAGTGGATTACTGCATCATATCCCGGATGAAACAAAAAAAATTAGTGATACAGCAGCGGTTTTTCACCTTGCCTGTCTGTTGTATTTACTTTGTGAGCGAATGCGTCACATCATTACCGGTAAAACCCTAGAGAATATTATGTTATCCTAAGCGCAAAACATCCCTTTTGGTTTATACATTCCATGACGGAATTTTTATCTGCATCTCTGACTAGGAATATCCCGACCCGATCCCGGTCTAGTGAATGTGAATGTGATGCTAACACATGCAGAAGTTATGGAAAAAGGTTTAACTTAGCTTTGCCGTTTCCGTTGCTTCATGTTAAATAATGATTGTATCGATGATATTGCTATCACTCAAATTAATAACTTTGTCTCGCTAACGAGTGAGGCACGATCAATCATTAACATGTTGCTTATTTTATCTATGGTACAGATTCTGTACTATGATAAGATTACAAATGCTATATTTATTAAAATGGGGAATGTATTTATGAATTTTCAACAAATGCAGAATAAAATTTAATGACTAGCTTGTTATGCTGCTGGTGGGTGGGATCAGGCAGGGATGATAAAGTCAGAGTTATATGGGGCAATAAGCAATACACAAAGTTCACAAAAGACACAAAACATGGACACCGTTACACCTTCTGAATTAAATGTAAATGGAACCCATTTTATAAAGCGTTTTAACTGGTACAGTCACAGATTAGTGCAACAAAAGCAAGCTGAAGTATTGTGACTGTGACCATGGGGAAAAAATGTTTCCAATGTGTGTTACCCACTTACTTACTGCTCACTGAACATAACTTTTTGATTACACTTGAATTGAAGGTCGGTGGTTGGAGAGAAGTGAGAACACTCCAGAAAAAAATACTGTGAGTGAACTTGATTTTATTCTAGAAATGAAGATGAAAACTTAATGGTCTGTATTTACAGACATTAAAATAGGTGAAGGCAGGTGCAAAAGCGATTAACCTGAGAAGACGAAAACTTGTAGCAAAAAATATATGTGGTTTGCGGTATGATGGATAATTATGCATTGGTTTGTTATATTTTATATATCTCCCGTCGAGGTCTGAGGTTAATGGAAAAAATGCTGCATCGCATGACTCTTCTTACAAACTTTTGACACAGCAGTATATTATGTATATATACACGCATATTGGCATGTTTAACTATATGCCAAGAACCATCATCATAAGCATTTTTAAAACATGTTAATTACGATGAATATTTTGCAATAATGTAATGTGAATGCATGTATACAATATTATAACTATATGCTCTCCTCTCGTTTAATTTTTAACAATAAAAGGTTAAAAGACATTTATTGAGTATTACGCAAAAATTTTAAACACTTTAAACAATGCAATAAATGCATACGTCATTAGGTGTGGGATTTCAGGTAATGGCTTTCGCCGATTTTGTGTCAACATTTGTGTTGGCACATAAGAAACGTCTGACGTTGGCATAGTGACTTGCGGAGATCACTCCTGCTTATTATGTGTCAGCATTTTGTTACTGTGGGTTCTTTGCTGTTGTTAAATACTATTCCCATAAAAAATTTCTTATTTTCGCTGGGGTTACGTTTATTCAGTTACCTCTATTGCATATAGAAACATTTAAACTATCACCATTTTTTAGTTAAACTGTGCTTTCAAGGATAAAATTGATGAAAACCAACGGCACTTTAAGTGAAAATAAGCTGTTTTTGAAGCAATTATCTGGGCTCACCTCCAGTAAGTGAGGTGTTCCAATGTGCCAACATGAGTTGACAAATTTGGCAGGCTGTTCTTGCATGTCAACATTTGTGTTGACATATAAAATCGGCCAAACCAGGTAAGAGAAATCCTACCCACCATCAATATAATTGGTAGCAAAGGTATTGAATGTAATAATGTAGTAGTAGCGATATATGATGCATTCCTGCTATCTATGTATTTCATTTCATTTTGCATACGAGTGCGAGTACAAAAGTATAAAAATAATAAACTCGGCAAATTGTAACTATGTTTCTCATTAAATTTTTAATTTCGGGTACGGGTCGGGCACCTGCGGACTTTGAAACTTGGTCCATTCTGTTGGACTATGTCGGAACTATCTATATACCAAATTTGGTGATGTTACGTAACTTTGTTACGGAGTTATAGCCATTTTTCACTTTT
>JAHZMZ010000867.1:0-13082 GCA_027743805.1 Lepidocyrtoides sp. E14
CATCATCATCATCATCATGTCCTTATTTACAAAAGACAGTTTGTTCCAGATGATGATTTCGTATCCACCTCGGATGTTTTATATATAAACAAGTTAGTTGTTGGTATTTTTTTTTCAATTTTCTGTTTTCATTTTTTATCTTTTAATTTTTTGAAACGCTGTTGTTGACTGTTGATGACGTATTATGCCCATTTAAAATTTCCTAAGTATATTTACACTTCATAATAATCAGCTAAATATTTCTACGCGCTGTTCTGCTCATTATATTATAGTATTTATTAAAGAAGAGTAGGCGATTTCATTTACCTACTTTTATCTGCTGGTCAAGAAGAAGCGAGGAGTATACATGGTTATATCATCATCATCGATGATAGTGGTGGCAAAAGTGTAGCTTTTTCATATTTAAAATTAATGGTGCCGATGCAAAGAAAATTAATGACTGACTGTAAATTATTGTCGTGTGCGAGAAAAGAACAAAGTCTGCTAAACGTGTTTCTTCGGTTTTCAGTTTTTCTTCACAGCAAAACACAACATTGACGATAAAAATGTGTATGACGATGATTGAGATGGTATTGTAGTAGTAAGAGACGACAGAAAACAATAAAACGTATACACAAACACTAAAACTTATAATTTAATATGTGTAGCGAAAATAATAATACGCAGTGTGATGTATTTATGACTAAATACAATTAAAAAAATTTGTCTTACATTTAAAGAAGTGATGGTAGTAGTGGTACGTATTAATATTATATTTAAAAGGGCCTTAAAACAATTCTAGAGTAATTTTTTTACATAGATGATCGTTCCCGATATATCCCTCACCTGTCCCGTCCGTATCATTTTTTTCCGCATACCACCATCAGCAAAGAGAAGGAAAGAGTTCTCTCTATCTATTAAAGTAGTAGTAGAGTAGGTAGACGTAGACGTAGAGTAGTAGTATTAGTAGTAAGAAGGCATAATATTACTACTACTACTACTAACTACAATTTTATAAAATTACATACAAAATACGAACCACACTATATTTTCTGTCTGAGAGTGAGAATTGCATAGACAGACACTGAATAGTAGTAGTGCATAAATGTAGACATATGTATGGGATAAATATGAAGGAAGAGTGTAAGACTGAAGAGTAAAGTACACCATCATCAGTTTAGTTTGCTTTATAGCAAAAAAAAAGTAAAGTTTATAAACATGTTTGTAGAAGTTGTGTGGTTATTCCGTAGTTTGTACGATATTTTGTGCTGCTGTTGCTGCATGCACTATATGCAATATGCACAAATAATGTTTCCTTATAAATATCGTGCTCCTTCATTTCTTTTTAAGGGATGGATGGATGATGTTGCTACTTAGATGTAATAATGGGGAGTGGAGTAAATAAGTAGCACTGCTAGCGTTAGCTGATGAGTAGAGATTTAAAATGTTTATCTAATGGTTCGGTAGTTTTCAAAAGATTTCTCTGTAAATTAGCTTATTACATCATTTCTCATTGAATGCTATAAATAGGAGAAACTACATGTACTGTTGCTCATCAGACAGTACACTTGTAGGTACTGGTTTTTGATGTTTTGCACAGGTAATCCATTTAGTACACTATAAAACATGGTGACCTTTGACTTTCCCAATTACTTTAACATTTTGCATGTATGTGTAGTAACTTTCCATTGAAACAAGAGCTGGATGTCAAAGTTCAAAGTTTTATTTCTCTGTATGTTCAAGATTATTAATTTGGAGGATGGCACCTGACGTACAGACATTGCAGTAAGAAGCGAAAGCATAAATCCAGTAGTACTAGTGCTACATAATATAAAAGCGGAGAAAAGAGAGCGGACAAAAGTGAATAAGGAAAATGTATGCTGTTTTTACCTTTGCCATATTACTTTGTTGGTCACAAAGCAAAACATTTTGCTTTACTTGCCGCATAGCACTGATGATGATACTAGAATGGCATATTATAGCCATGTAGCCTTTTATTTTTAGGAGAAATGATTACTCCTTACTGACTGAACTTTTTTGTAATTGCATCATCAGTTTAATTCATGCAAAGAAAAGCGTCATTCAGGGATTCCATTTATGCATTTTTTTGATCGTTCTGTGCTGGATGGAATATAGACAAAGTAGCACTAGTAGTAGTGGTAAGGATTTTGCATTTTTTTATCCGTTGATGTGGTCATAGGTGAAGTGGCAAAAATGTATACTCATGATGAATATTTCCAAACACCAGTAGTCGCAAGTGGCAGCAATAAGGACGTACGAATAGTCATCCTCATGATCATCCTTGATAGTGGTAATGTTTCTTTTTATTAGTAAAAGTTTGTTGAAATTGCATACATGTACGCATGGATATAGTTTTAGATGAGCAAACCAGAGCAGATGTATAGATTTTTTTTACTGAGAGCCGATATTCATTATATGGTGTAGTTACGGTATATGGCATAGTAGCAAATAAGAGCAGCGCCAGACATAGGTATAAACGCTAAACGGTATAGAGTGCAGCAAAAAAGCATGATAATATACAATTTTCAATTCAAAATGTACCACATCAGCCATTCAAAGTAAAGTGTGATGTTTGTGCACACTGCACACAAAATATGTCATCATCAAAGTCATGATTCTAATGTTTTTGTAGCCCTTATTCCCAGCTAAAAGTCTGTTAGTACAAGCAAACACCAAAATGAACACGAACTAATAAAAGTAAAAAATACCAGCTCGGTTACTTGAATGTCAGTCAGACTAAAAACATGTATATTTTATATGCATAATAGTTAATATGTCAAATGTATATGTTTTATCAAAGCGGTTATGCATAGTATCTGAGTTTGAGTATATGTATGTATGTATATACTTATACAATTCTATAATAGCAGACGGCAACCTTCATTTCATTCGTTTCATCGTCGGTCGGCTAAAAAATATCGGGAAGTAAAGTGTACAGTTGTACTACACCACGCATTACTATTACATTACAAAATAAATGTACGTAGTACGAACATTAGGCTGTTGATTTTGATAGGTGATTGTACACATTTTTGCTGATGATCGTATGAGAACGATAGTACGATGGTATTTATTGTGTGTGTACTTACTTGTAAATGTACCTCAACATATTTCGCTGTGATTATAATATTGACTCTTGGCAGTGTATCGGCAGCTAAATAATAGCTTATAAGAGTTCATGTAATAAGTTTAGAAAATATATACATAAATAAAAATATAATATTCTTATGCATGGTCAACTAGAAGAAGGTATTTGAATTGGACGAACAAGTACATGCAAAAGAAAGAAACTTTTATCGAACAAAATTCTCTTTTCAGTCTCTCAACTGCGAAGTGAGTAGTCAGTGTAAAACTTGGCTTCCTCATCTAGCCTGTGTCATGGATGATTTGAACGAAAAACTTCTTTATCTTACGGTATCACACGTTCCATGTACTAAATGTGCTCGTAATAAATAATTATTGCGATGCCGTATCATGCATCCATCTATCTGCCATTATCACCTCAGTTCTCATCTCATTTAGCTCTGTCTGCTTAACATTGATTAAAAATGTACTCCAGATATTACAATACGTACAATAAACATTCCTTATAATAAATCATAAACATGAGAGGATTGATGAGATAGCAAAATGAAGAAAATACTTGCATACATTAATTCAGTGTATGTCTATTGATGCATGATTTGTCAATGATTTTGAAGTGCTACGCAATATTTCATTCAATAAGACGAGATCTAGACTTTCAAACATATAGTAACATCATCATCATCATGTTGAAAAATATATATAATATGACGCAGAAGACGCTTGCACCAAGTTTGCAGCTGGTTTTTACGTTTTGCACTGTATAATTTGCAATAAATAATGCCAATAGCAGCGTAAGCAGAGCGTAGTAGACTACCACCAGGTATAGTAGTAGTGGCAGCGGCATATAACTGAACAGGGAAACCAAAAGTTTAAATAACGATGATGCTGGTCTATTAATGCACAAATAACGATGATGCTGATCTATTAATGCACACTGCCAATTAGCAACAGCATGTACGAGATGAAGTAATAATATGCGTAGGTATGCAATGTGGATTAAACAAGGAACAACAACAACAATAATATAATGTGCACATTTCATTTCAAACTTCCCGATCAGCTTCAGCCTTTTCAAGGCTATTGTATTCGTATTCACGTGTACTTGTATAATGTGAAGAGAATAGCAAAAATAATTTTCAACGTTTTGAATGTTAACGTTATATTTCTGCTTCATCTGCTCCATGCAAAAAAAAAATTGATATGCAGTTCATGGTATGGTTGGTGGTGATTCATGATGTCATCATTTAAGCACGATACGAGGTGATGTTATTGTGGTTTTGCGTAGACTGGCTCAAGCTTAGTTGGGTGTATGTCAGTCTCCTTCTTTGTGTAGATTTACTTTCTCCATGAGACATCTAACATGTTGTTTTGCAATTTTATCTTGCTTCTACGAAGCTTACGCAGCATTGCTGGTTACACTGAGATGTTCCAAACTTTTGTCACGATGGGTCGTCTCCAGTTACATTCCAATAAAGAGTTCTCATTTTCTTAAAATGGGAAATGCGCATATCATGAAGACTATAACGGATTATTTTCATTTTTGTTAATGAGCAGTCACTGGTTTCATCGTTTTTACTTGTGTGTTTTATTATATGAGAGATTTAAATTTATCAGTGGACATATTAATAGTATAATTTTATTTTTTGTCAATATCAACCATATTAATAATGACGGTAAAAAAAAGTTATTAGTTTTATTAGCAAAATGTTAAACTTGGCGAAAAAGAAACTGGCACATTTAGACATTAATATTTATCTACCTTTCTTACAACTAAATTACTACTATGTATAACTTTCTTTAACAGCATTCAAATGACAAATNCGAAAAAGAAACTGGCACATTTAGACATTAATATTTATCTACCTTTCTTACAACTAAATTACTACTATGTATAACTTTCTTTAACAGCATTCAAATGACAAATGCAAATAAATATAAGTAGCTGATCAAAAATTACTAGCCAACACCGATATTTCATTGGCTTAAAATTCTTTTAAATTTTTCCATGTAAGTAGTATGCAGTGTCAGTTGCTCACCTAGAAATGTCGACGTTTCAATGAATAATTCTATAACATTATTTTTATAGTACTTAAAAACATTCGACAGTAAAAGTTAATATAAATTAAATAAATTACAATAATTTAACTTTCATCAAATACCAATGAAATAGTAAATGGTTTTCTTATAGGAATTTCCTGTCAGCACAACAGGTAAATGAAATTAAATCTAAAATTTAAAAATAGCAGACATCCATCCAAACTTTGAATTTTTACGGGCTCTAAAATTTTAATTTTAAGTGAACTGTCTGCTTGTTTCGTTTGGCATAATGGATGCTGCAATAGTTAACCCCCAAATTGCATTAGTTGACATTTTTACTTTGGTATTTTTCAATTTTTTTAAAAGTCGTTTGGAGTAGACCGAGCTCAGTATTGCACTTAAAACATTTACATTTGCCAGAGATTAGGTGAGTTTAATAAATATTTTTGTACATAATGAGCTGTAACTACACCAAAATCTAAACAAAATTAAATCTGTTTCTTCCAAAGACATTTGTTAAAGAGTCCAGAAATTTCCGTGCCGAGTTTCTGTCAAACGTGTGTCTTGAAAATCCTTGATGCTCACTCCTCACGCTTACTGCTACATGCACACATTTACTCTGATCAACCTGCAGGATAAAACATTCAATCTTTAAAATATGTCATTTCCATAATTTATGAAAAGAAAAATCCCAAAATCAATTTTCTGTTAACCTTCATGAGGCGTTTGGGGTCAAGTCCCATAATTTTTATTCTGTCATAAATTCTGTTTGTCACTTGTGTCGGAAGAACTGCTGTTCTACCTAGTACCCACATGGACTCTGAAAAAGGAGAAAAATAAATCTCTTAAACATGAAATTATTCTTGGCACATGTCGAATGCAAGAATTCTCATTGAATGTTTGTAAAATATATTGTTTTTTTTCGTACCAGCATGTTGTCTTCCTCGACAAAAATCCTCACATGAATATACCACTGCGTAAGACTCATAATCAGTGTCCAAAACCCAATATCCATATTGCTTGTGCTTGGACGATCCACTCGAAGGTGTGAGAGAAATGGTCATCTTGGCACTGTCACCATATTCAAAATTTGCAAGTCCGTATGCGACCTTGGGCATGCCACTTCTGCATATGAACACAACCAAATAATTACTAATAGTATCTCTAAAGAGAACAGCAGCATACAACACCAATTAGGGGCACTGAAAGACATTTTTTTATCCACACCTTTTTTTTAGCTTTCACCGGCATAAAAGAGGTAGGGGTAAGTGGTTATAGATTTTTTAAATGCAATCTTACTAATATTTTCTTTATATATGTGTTATGTGTTTAAAAGATCGTATATACCTTTCCTGTAGTGCTGTTGTTACAATGGCTATTCGTCCGTCATGGTTGCTTGTAAAATCAATCTTGTTGCACTTTGAATTTACTTGGAAGTCCGAATAGTACCTTTCGATTTCATACCATGTCCCTAAAAACTACGAAAAAATCAAAAGTGTTGGTACATTTTAAAAATTATTCTAAAGGATCAACCGAACTTAAAAATGACTACGTTTATGGTTTTTGTAATTTGTTTTCTTGTCAAGATACATTATGGGCATTGAGAGTATTATCAATTGTTAAGACGTGTAGTACTGAATGAAATTGGCCTTCTTTACAATTCGAATTTTTTAGTGTGTCTGTATTTATTTATTTTTTGCAATTTCACTCTACAATTCCCCATTACTCGTTTCTTTAAGCAATTTTTTTTGATGGTGATTGTATTTAACTTGGAAAAGCTACAGAGACCTCTACCCACACAGAAAAAAATATCAGTCTAACAAACATCTTAGACAAATCTTTTTTTGCAGCTTTATGCTATTGATTACGACTAACAAATAAAATAAGTTATTTATGTGAATTACTGAATTTATTTTAGGTACCCGAAGAAAATACAAACAAACGTTTTTTTACTGCACAATGATGATGATGATGATGACAATGCAGATACTTTATATAATCAAGTAAGGTTTTGATACATGCGTTACCTTGAATAAGCGAGATAAACGTCAGTATAATGAATTTACCAAGTGAAAATTAAGGTATTTTCAAAAGAAATTTTGCAGCATAATTTGATACATGGTTGTATGCTCAGCATTGTACTTTGTCGTGACAGGTGTTCATGTCACGTAATTCAAATTGTTTGTTCTCAATCTTATGGGCTTTCAAAGACTTTATTTACGATGTTTGTTTCACTCCCTGTCTGATTAAAATAATATGTTTTCTTTACGCGAACTGAACAGCCATAGTTTATGAAACTGGAAGAATTGAAACAAAAGTCATGAAAGCTTCTTGGCTATAAAGATACATGACAATATAACTTGCATTTTATTAACAGCTTCAATGCGTCCAATTTTGTATGGCTTCTACTGAAACGAACATTCTGGTAATGCACATCCTCATAAATATATGAATACAATTATGATGAGTCCGACAAAACTGACGTGTAGCATTTTAGCAGGAAAATTACCAAATTGGAGAAACTTAAGAATAATTGCAGCTGTATTCTACTCTATGAGAAACGTAGGATGGAATTGGTTATAGAAATTCTATAATAAAATATTTTAAAATGTACATTTTTTACTTTACTTACTTTTTCTGGCTTAAAACTTTTGAAAACAGGTACCAATGGGCATGAACCTTCCATCAAGACTTGTCCGCTCACAGTCACCAGTAAAGCTGTGAAGCTGATGGTCCTAATCCAGAACCGTTTCATCTAAAAAAAATATTTTTAAATTGCTTTTTTAAAGTATTTATCCAAGGTATGTTTGTAGGTTTAGAGTTGAGAGTCTACTAGAGAAATATCCCAGAATATCTCATTAATGTTTAAATTATAATATTATTATTTAGCCCAGTGCACCCGACAAAGGAAATCAAGTATTAAACGTAGTTTATATGTGCTGAATGAAGTTTTCATTTGCAATAAGTTATCGTAAGATGGCAGATAGATATGTATCTCACTAAAACCTGATGGGTGATGGCTTCTAAAAAATATTTATTTTTGAAGTAAGTAGTATTGATGATCTTATCTAACGGCAGTAGTACATTACTTTTTTGGTAATCAGTTATTTTAATGAGAAAAATCAGATAATATCAAGACAATGATTTTTTGTGTAAATTAAAAAACAACGCTCCGGAACTTGTTGATTTACTATATATGTACCGAAAAGGCGCTATAAAGAGATTGTTCATTTATTTAATAAACTGCAAGCCCTCATCTTGATAGTCAGGTGTTGATTATTCTAGTTTAATTAACGGGGCAAACGAATGTTTGACCTTGAATTTTGAGTGTTCCTCTGATGTAGTTTGCTGATGCATATTATCACGATGACTTTTCGGTACGAAATAGTCAATAAGCTTGTCGCAATTGCGAATCATGGTTAATGCATTGCCTTGCGCAATTGCAATAATAACCAAACTCGCATTACTATTCTAAAAAATCCAGTTATACTTGTCATGTAAATTTTTGTAGCAGAGATGATGCTTGTACTGTTTGAAGTTTTTATTTTACTTGATAGGTTTTTACATTCTCATCTAAGCATTACAGAAAACAACATACATGCCTATTAAAAAGAAAACATTTTACCATTTAATCAATGCTGTGTGTGGAAACCCTAATGGGAGCGGGTAGTAGTAAGGATAGAATCTCTACAATCACAATAATGAAAAGTTCAGTTGAGCTTCTTCATGATTTGGCGAGTTCAAGGAGACTTTTTTGCAATTTCAAGTAACATGAACTTTCTTTCGACATATTCTATTTACTCTTTTTGTAGTTTTTCTTGTGTATGCATGAGTAAAATTTAAAAATCTTGAGTGAAGAAATACAATGGCAACTTTATGTTATTACTTTTAATGAGTTAAATAATGGATGTATAAACATCCCTCAAGTTCACGGTTTCTTTCCTTATTTTATTTTGTGCAAATGTTTTTTTTCGGTTCGCCAAAGGTGTGTGGATGACTAGAGTACTAAAGAGATCCATAATCGGATTTTCACACAAGGAATTGTGATGATTGCATTAGAGATCTATTGGGTATGATAACACGATTCGTCAATTTCTCATTTCAGCTTTCATTCGCACACCTTCATTGCACCAGATGCTGTCTTACTTTTTCTTTCAGGATTATGTAACTCCTTTTCTTGACTACCTGTCATTTGAACAAACCCTCACAATTTATTTTGCTACACGGTCGAGCTATTCCCGACAAACTAACTTGTCACATATATGCCTACCACCAGTCATGATCAACATGCGATCAAATTTCATTGCCAATAACACAGCAGTTCAATTACACACAAATCCGAGTGGCATACAAATAGTAAACCAACTGTCGTAACGCAATAGAAAAGATACACGAAATCCAATTCTGATCAGTTTGTAATCAGTAATGTAAACCAATATTAAATTTTGGAAAGTAGGATTGGAAAAATTCAAAGCTGACTCTTAGTCAGAACCAAAAATGTCTAACTTGGTCGGACTGATTAACTGGCATGTCATACATCAAGCTTTTACCATTTTAATCAGAGATATACTAGAAATACTCTTGAATATCATTGATTTTAATCGTTTTCATTAAGAGGGTACCGTAATAATTATCGCTTTCAAATGATGTAATTTACTATTCCTATCTACAAAAAATGCACTACTCTGCGATAAAAAAATACTAAAGGTAATGAAAAACAATCTAATTCAATAATGGAATTCAATAGTGAATGGGATTAGTGGAAGCAATTAAAATTTCAAATTGGCTTGTGTTTGGTTTTCTCAAAACGTGGTAATATGCTGAACTAGCAGCCGTCAACCAGGACAGACTAACACCACGCTAACATTTTGTGGAGTATTTACATCTCAATAAAAATGTTGCTTTATATCGTATGCGTAGTAGTATTTAACAACTTGGCGCTTCACCATCTTTCTCTTTTCATGAAATGTGAGATAAAACAACAATAATGATAATATGCCGTAATATTGTCATCATTTTTCAATCAACCATACAAGTTGTGATTGATTGATATATTACCAAAGTATATGAAATAAGTTACTGTATATTTTTTATTGTATGCATGTCACATGCCTAGTTTCACATGATTGATCAGCTCACAACTCTTCATTGTTGCTGCTGAGATTTGAAAAAAGTGAAAAAACTGGTAACGTTATACGTGTGCAAAATAACACTGATTTTCGGGTCCTTTCATCGCATCAAGCTGAGATTAAACGACACATTCATACTCGATCCCTACCTAGTTAATTCTATTGAACAAACAAACAAGAATGTCATTTTTATGAAGAGGCGGTATGTAGCTGACAGTGTCAATCCTGTCTCTTGAAATTAGTCGTGTGGAATGATGCAGGTGACGCTGTCTACAAGGTTTATAGATTGATCTAATGAAAATAGAGGTATAATGAACTAAATGAACCATTTCTAAGGTACGACGGGATGCTCGAAAAACCTTATTTCAATTGAAAATACGATTAAAATGGCAAAATTGTTTAATGGTGATTTGGATAATATTTTTTGATATCGAGGAAGGTCTCAGGTAGCATGAGTGTGCGAAGGGAATATATTACGTTGACACTGTGATAAATTTTATTCCCGTGTTATTGTGTCCTTTCAACAAATTTCAATAAAATTTGGCTTTAAACCATTGACTTGACCTAACGTAACATTTTCATAGGAAAGTACTCCTGAAAACAGTAATTACCTAGTTAATTTGAAAAACCTGAAAGATTCTTGCACAATATTACATGCCAAATTTTGACTGCATATCTGCTCTGAAAATCAGTGTCATCCATCAGTCAGTGCAATGGAAAAGGTTCGCGAAAAATAAGGAACAGATAAGGAACTAATAAACTAACGCCTTTAGGCAAGTCCGTATGGTATTAACTGTTAGGCCACTCAAAAATTGATACCTGAATTTGTATTGATTGGTGGAACTTTGCTTAACTGATATTCAATTGTTTTTCTAGAATTTGCATGAAATAATCATTTACGGTCAGAATAATTGCTAGATTTACCCATCTCATTTGGGTAGTTTTGTTCATGTTTGCATAAAATTTCAATACAATAATTCAACCTCATCCTTTTTAATTTATTCTGCTTCCTTATTATTTATTGGCTACCCTTGAATCAGTTTTGCAAAAAGTACCGTTCACAATCTTATTAGTTTCTCATTAGCAAAATAATGTCTGCTTTCTTTACTAAACCAAGCCTTCTATATCGCGCCATGCCTTTTATTTATCTGTCAGCTCTACGTTTCAAATTGCAAAAAACTACGTCTTAAATGCTCCCCGATTTCTCCAACAATGAAAATCTGGTAAATTGGTTTACTAATGTCGCAACTTTTTTTGCGTGAGCCTGAATTAATTTTAATAACCAAGAAAAGTCATTGTCAGTTCGATAGATCAAGTACAAAATGGCGCCTTTGTAAGAAAAGTTAATACCGATAGTGCTTCGACTTGTAGAAAAGCTGAGTTGCAATAAGTGTGAACTGATAACAATATTTACAGTATTCTCGTTTCGATAAATATATTCTACGCAATAATGAATAAGCTGTTCAATTCATCACTCTGAGCATGAATTTCGTGCATGACGTGTCATTGAAAAGTGGGAAAATGCCGAATAATTTTGGTTCAGAATTCTGGAGAACATTGTTGCTGCTTTGTGCGTTACGCATTTTTACATTACACTTCAAAATCTATGCATATACCCAAGAAACAGAAATTAAGTATTATATGGCACAGCATTACATAATATAGCATCCTAAATCAGGGAGCGAGGAAAAGTAAAATTGCTTCATTGGTTGCAAATCAATTTCCGGGATCAGAAGTTCAAAAAGATCTTCTCCATTTACCTGTTAAAAAACATGAATAATACGTGCCGAGTGTCGGTCTTGTTTTCATCAAATCGTTCCTTACAAAGTGAAGCAGCGTTATCTCGTGATTATGAAATGATTTAGTCATATTGTTTTCTAAATAGCGGTAACCGTTACTTCATTATACATAGTGTATTTCACATTGTTATGAATATGTTGCACATTGTAGATTCAGATAATTTTGCGCATGGTAAAACATTTTAAAATTCATTTTCGATATTACTTACCCAGCTAAACATTACATACGTTGTACATTATGGTATATTACGATCTATTTTATTTATGTACATACATGGTTATGTATGTATTCATTGGATTTAAAGCCAATTTTCAGTCCTAGTCGTGACAATTGGTTCTCCATTTATTGTCGCTTTTTCTTTTAGCAGTGGTACCTGTAATATGCGATTACGCACTATCGTATTACATGGATAAGTGAAAGGCAAGACGTATACTCGGAGTTAAATCCTGTAACGATCGAATGTGTGAAACCAGAGTTCACTTTACTTCAATAAATTGCCTGAGACTGAAACGAACTTGCGTTTAAACCCGAGATGTGAACGAATGCCACGCTTCGTGTTAAACGATTTTGACTTTGTATAATGACAATAAATGTAAGTGGATAGGTGTTCTGTAATAATTATTGTTTAGCAAGTTGCCAAATAACGCCCTTATTCTCAAACACATTGTTGTAAAATTACCCATTTTGTTTTTTCAATAATTATTACTATTTACATCATATATTTATTTCGGTTTAGCCGACTATCAACAAAACCCCACTCCCAGAATGATTTGCTGCCAAATTTTGATTGCATAGTACTTTAATTTAAAAAAAAAACATCCGACTCCGACACCATTTATATGTTAACACTCAATAATATGGTGCAAATATATACATTTACTCTAGCAGCATCAAGAGTTGTGAAAAGTGAAGTACAACTTAATATGTAGTGCATATTTATGTAAGATTACCTGTATGAGTTTTGTCTCCATTCATTTGTTGTTTGTATTTCAGTGCGTAATGCATGGGATGAACAACGCTATCTGTTGC
>JAHZMZ010000868.1:0-19042 GCA_027743805.1 Lepidocyrtoides sp. E14
ATGTAAACTTTCACTTCATTTACTGTTTTCGTTCGGCCAGGACCAAAATCCTAATAATAATAATAATAATTGAATGAGACTTTCATGCATATATGTGGTAAAATTATAGATGGGGAAAACGAAGCATGTTTAATATTATTAGCTATAAAGACTTTACCACTGAAAACCAATCCTTGTCATTTGGAGACTGAAAATTGGTCCATCGGTTGGATGGTATGTGATCGTAAATTACTCTTCCATCAACAGCCTGCCATACACTTGCATGCATGCTTGTAAAGCTAGTGTTTGGCATAGGATAACCAAATCCATTTACATTAGCTGCATAATTTTCAATTTTCTTTCGCCTGTGCTCTTCGTTAATTAGGGGAGGTGGGACGCTAGCTGATAGTCTCCCAAGTTGGGTTGAAGAAGCAGCCACTTGACCATTCACGTAGATAAACATCCCTCTACCAACATTGTACTTTGTTCCATCAGCGTCGTACAGGACGGTCACGTTATGTCCATGATAAAGCAAATTTTCTAGGATAAAGTATGGCCAGGATGATGGGATCAATGGGTTGATAATGAAAGTGTTGTCAGATTGCGGCTCAACTCCGAGCAAATCACCAAGTACATTATCTGTGTAAGTTGAGTGAGCGTAATGCTCAGAGTGATTGCTATTGTAAATAAAAATGACAGCAATTGACAAAATGAGAAAAACAAAATGGGTCAAAAGTAAATGGGAACTTCATCCAACTTACAAGCTGTCACAAACCCAAAGTTTTCTGTAGGGAGAGTGACATTCCGCTACGTAAGGTTTCCCGTCTTTGTACTGAGTCTCAGCGTATTTATGTAACACTTCTAGGAATGTGTCAACAGTGACCAAATTTGTAGCTCTGTAATCCCTGATTTGAGTAGCCAATGAGTTGATTACAAAGCCTGTTGAATATGGCCAAGAATTGCCGTTCCTAACAGAGAGAAAAAAGTTTGGAGATGAAATGCAAAGTTATACGAAACTTTCATGTTTTTGCTATGTTTTTTTTCATATTTTCGCCAATCTGCTCACCACCAACAGCATTGGGCGGTTTGATTGCCATCAAACCAAGGACTTCTCTGCTCACAAGTGGTTGGACCATACGTTGAGTTGAAACCTTGTGGATCAAAAAGATGAGCCCAGGCCTTTTCGTACTTGGGATCATCATCAGGCACGCCAAACCTCCATGGGAAAAGACCAATTTCTTCTCGTGTATCAAGGAGCTCATTGTTTGGGTTATCTTCGCTGGAATTTCAAATGCGGTTATACAATGAAATAAATTCAAGTTACTACTAACTATGTAATGTTCGTAAAACATTCATTTAAAAATACCTGAACATATGATAAAAGAATTCACGATCGTCATCCCACAGATGCTCAAGAATACCACGACGAATTGCAGCAGCTCTTTCTTCAAATTCACTCTGCCGTCCTGGAGTCATTATTCATGCGTGCAATTTTTGAAATGGCGATTGCATTTGCATACAGCTCAGAGTTGAAACTTGGTCTGTATCCTAATCCTCCATGGTATGGATCATCAGTTTGTTCAGAAGACGCTGAATGCTCCATGGCATCATCATGAGGAGAAAGACGATACAAATTGAGTGTGGAGTTAAATCTCTCATTCCACCCATTAAAGTTGGTCACAAAGCCTTCCTGCTGAGAGCTTATGAAATCCCTATTTCCGGACACTAGGAAAGCTGCGTAAGAAGCGTCTGCAATCCATTCAGAGTACTGCTGATTGGCAGCGCCTTCCCGAGCCCAAAAGTTGATGTAGTCCTCTGAATATTGAGGGTTTCTCAGCCACCTGGACTCATAAATGTGATGTCCAGCTGCGGCATTTATTGTGTCAAATTTTTGCGAGTACCCGACTTTATGAACAAACTCTGTGACGGTGTACCCTACTCCTGGAAGTGAGTAGCGTACATGACGCTTGTGTGAAGACCACCGATAGTAATAAACTTCTTCAATTTCCCTGTCAGGAATTTCGATAAAGGGAATATTTTCTTTGAACCATTGCGGCTCAGCAAGACCTTTCAATTTACTGTCTTTGTCGACAAAGTTTGTAGTCTGGGCATTGACTAGACCCACAATAAATGCGGCGACAATTACAACTTTGAGATCCATATTTTTGTGTCTCTTTTGCTTGTCAACCCACTGGGAAAACTGCTTTGAATATGGGAAAACTGCCCGGGTTTTTATGTGGAACAATTATTGAACCGAAATCATGAAAATGTAAATTTTGTTGTTGTTGCATTTATATCTAAACTAAACCTGCGTTCTGTCAAAATTTTGACAACCGTAAATTATCGCCATTCTATCATAACATAAGTCTTGAATGATCAATAAAAATAATAATGACAGATGTAATCAGTGTCAATCAAACTGTCATTTTACCCGATTGATTCGTCTTTTGGCAGACAGTATAAGAACACAACTGCTTTGATTGATGTGTTTACACCGTTTTTTTCAACTTATCAAAGATTGATAAACACTCGATAGATAAAAATTGTTTTAATTATGTTATGGGGGAGTAGAAATTTACACGAGGAGAGATTGTCTCTCTCTAACACGATATGTTGGCCATCTACAATGAAGAAAACAAATCTTGAGTGAATCCAGTTGAGAAAATCTTTGTTCTTAGGAAAGCGTCTCTCTAGTAGAGTCGTCATGAGTGGTGGTGTTTTAGAAAAAAGACAGGGAGTGTCGCTGTATGTCGATTTGAATCTTTCATTCTACCACCAGTATACAATGTACGTACGTAGCCAAGAAATTCAACTATTCGACCAATCGTATAGCAAATTATTGCAGCATTTTGTGCTTCATCCTTCCATGGACAATTTTTTCAGTTCAGTACATGTAAATACTCTTTGATTCATTGAAAATTGATATGGAGGTTGAACCTCCCAGGTTCCATAGTTGACAAGCTTGGTATTCCGCAGAATGTACGCTACTTTGTATTTTGGCATGGCTCTTTATCGTAAAAATGTGCAAAATATGAAAGGATGATGACACGACATGCTTATCGCATGGTCATTTCCTATGACTAGAATACTACATTTATATTATGGTAACATTACATTAAAGTTTGCTGACAACAAACAAGCAAAAAAGAAACTGAAGTGACAACTGCTCTTTCAATTTAGCATAGAATGTAATATAACAGTTTATTTTGCCTTTTTATTTATTATTTATTGGCAATTTTATCCACAATGAAATAATTACTCATGAAGGATGTAAGTATGTATATCATTCATGCTATTTTAATCATTATTATAAACAAACCATGTTTCTCATGCTTGGTTGGTGTTGGTAGTAGTAGATGAGACGATGATGAAGAATGTTTATTATGGAATATCAAGGAAATTATGTACTTACAGTTCATGCATAATATTTCTTGTTTATAATCTGTTTACTACACTACTGTCACAAACTTTAACTTTGACTTATATTTCATCTGATTGATATGAATTATGTCTGACCTAGATCTGATTCATTGGGACAGTCGGCTTTGACCCCACATTGGCTGGAGTCAAGATATAATGTCAGTGTGAAAATACGTCACATTAGCCAATCGAATTTTTTCACACCGACTACTCGATGGACTTGTGTCAATGAAGTAAAACACTGAACCGATAAATGCTTCAAACTAAAGTCTGTATTTCTGAAGAAAATATTCGTTTTTAGAAATATCTTTTCTATATTTAAATATATCTCTATGCAGCTCTGTAGATTGTATCAAGTAAAAGGAAACATAATTTCAAACTTGCATTAATCAAGTGAAAACAATTCTTGTTTTCTTGCCCACACAATCTCCGTTCCTCCTCCTCCTCTACCCACACACACACGAACCAAGATAATGTCATCCATTTACCTACCTCATCTACTTACTGTGTATTTCGAATTGATGCATATGCCTAAAGTACAACTCGAAGCGTTGGCGTCAGCGACCCCAATTGTTAGCTTTTCAATTAGAAGCCATTCTCTTTACTAGTGAGCATTTCGTTCAAACTCACTTTTAAATGTTTACCAAACCAGTTGAATGAAATGATGCATACAACGAAATTAACTTAAAACTAAGCAGGAAACTCATCATACCGTCTACAATTTCCTATGATAAATATTGTTAGAATCAATATTGAAATAGCTACCAGAACCTTTACGCTGATGGTAGACTGGGAGGAGAGTTTCCGATTCTGTCTCCATCCAATCTTCCGAAAAAACAAATTGTGTGAAAAACGTAAAATTATTTAAAATACCATTTTGTAAAAAAGTGTTTACGGAGGATCTTTTATAGATTGGAAAGCATAAGTGCTCAATAATTATCTTTTAATGTTTCATTGGTATTTTGCAGAGTCTACAAAAAAATGTGAGACAAGTATAGTGTTGTGTGATTGTGATCGTTTTGGCAGTGAATTTTATTAAGAGGCGGATTTATCAAAGGCTATTTTACGCCAGATTTGCTTGAAATTATGCACATTAAAATGTATAATCGTGATATTATTATGGCTGGATCACATATTTCACATCATGCATTAATTCCCGAAACCAATAATTTAATATAATATCTAAACAGTCCAACACCAAACGACATAATATGTAATACTTGCTACCATGCATTATTGTACCATACATATAACGTAAAAAGGCGATGCATGTGCAACAAAAATTAGCTGACAGTGTTTGCGAATATGCGTTACCTCTTCGAAACGCCTTTCATCATGAATAAGAAGAACACGAGATGCAGATAATTTCATTGCTTTACACCAAGTAAGAGTAAGAAATGCATACTAAAATGTATACTCAGGTCTTGAATTGCATTGTATTTTACTTGCAAGAAAATTCTTCCTGTTCATTTTTAACAGCATCTTCCTTTTTGGTGTACTTAGCACTTGAGAGTTGAGAAGCTCAACAAACTGAAAGGGGAACAATCAGGCAGACAGACAGAGAACACGGTTCTTTATTTGGAAGGGGACGTTTTCTTACTGAATAATAATAAAACGTCCAACAAATATCTTTTACTGATTTCTTTTTTTTTCGCCTCGAGTTAGAAAAATATATAATATAGCAGTATGTTTATACTTTCAACTATGTCTATGCTGGGTGTTTTTCAGGCATCTCATTTTTAATGCATTATTATTATTATTATTATTATATTCTTGAGTTTTTATGCCTACCTACTTTTACAACTTCTTCATCTTTCCTTGCTGATTGAATGAGTCTCTTCCAGCCAGCCATTTACTCATTCAAAAGATCACACTGACACAAGCCATTGCGTATTGCATGGCTGCGGCTTATTGAGAAATACTGCTTGTAATAAGAGATGTTGGTCTTAAAAACGTGAATTTCAGACTCGAAGAAAAATCTCTCCCTCCTCGCCCAGCAGCGTACATTCACAACGACTTTTAAGGAAAATGCATCATTATTAGCAGTGTAATCTTAATAAATATATTTGGCCTGTGGTTTATATATAATTTTTCATTGTGGCATCATGCGCATAACATTATGCATGCGTGTATGTATTTTTTAGTAAATGGAATCTTTAAAGAGGAAAGGATGATGATGACTGTTCTTATCCTGACTGGAAAGGAGAAGTGGTAGAGGCGAGGAGGAGATGTGATATTTCGTTGTAAGGAAGGAGGACTGCTGCATAACTTCCTCTTTCTGTCTCTAATAATCTCTCTAGTCGTTTAAAACATGTAGTCAGTCCTCCAAGGAAAAGTATAAGAAATAGAATGAGCTTGAAATAATAAACTTTGTCGTTAGTGTAAGTAAAGCATAGATGGTAAGGGAAACTGAAAATAAACCTGTTCGTGATCTTCTGGTTTCGGGGTTAGCATCATTTGATTTGTTTGTATACATACACGATTTTTTTACATGAAACCTGGAGAAAAAAAAGAATGTGAAAAAATAAGCTGTGTGGATAATCGGTTTGGTGTTCATTCCGATGCACTATGATGATCTAGGTTTGTGCATTTTAGTTTAGATTATGAAAACAATAATATAGTGGATGCGCAGTGCAAAGTTGTTCGCTGTGATTACAGTTATTTTTTTGATAGTTACAGAAGAAAACGCATTTTTATTTATTCGGACACAAACTTGAAATTTATGGACACAGAGCGGTGTCGGTGTTCATTAAAATAACAATATGAAACTCACACTTGATGTGAGAATTTTGCTTTTAAATGACAACTTTTTGCATGTCAGTTAATGATTGAGGACAGAAGTAGTGTAGTTTCTTTTCGAAAAGAATGGTTGAGTTCAAAAGGACAATGAGAACTCCCATGATTAGCCTTAAAGTTTTTAAAATGTGGAAATGGAAAAATCGGACGTGTAATTGGATTGCGATTGTTGCAGTGTGTTTACTAGCTGTTATTCAAGCTTCCAGTGCAAGGGTATATGAAAAATTTAGCACATTTACAATTTTATTAATTGGACATTTATGAATACGGTAGTCAATATATACGGATAAAATGGACGGTAGGGCATTTTTCCTGATACGAAAAGCAAGCTGAAATTTGCACATGGGATTTCGATTAATTTTTTACATGCATTTCATAGTCGAATGATTTCAGAAAATTTAAAATTTTAAACCCGTTAGGAAGGATGTGAGGGGTGTCAAGTGTCCCCATGTTTCTGTAAAGGAGATAAAGGTCTTCCTGGTGAACCCGGAATTCCGGGCCTTCAGGGACCCGAAGGATTTCCTGGTGACATAGGTACATACAAGATACAAGTGAAAACCATTTTTTACATGTTGGAATGTTTCATGCAACCAACATAAAATTATTATTATTCCCTTGTTTTTTTTTTTAAAAAAATAATTAGGTCCTGAGGGTCCATACGGACCAAATGGTGAAAAGGGAGATTTAGGCTATACCGGTGCTCATGGAGAAAAAGGTTATCGAGGTGACTCTGGCGTTCCTGGTTTTCAAGGGGTAGCAGGACGTCCAGGTAAAATGATGACCAGTAATGCATGCAAGTGACCATGTTTGTCCGAGTGGGGCAATTTGAGATAAACTCTGTGTTGTTTGTATTTCCAAAAAGGTTTGCCTGGAGTTGACGGTGTTGGTGGACCTGATGGAATACCCGGATGCAATGGTATAACGAGAAAATGTGTTAAATGAAAGGATTTTTTTTTTGCACAAATCAATAAAATAAAATATTATTTAGGAACAAATGGAGTACCCGGCTTTCCCGGCGTTCCTGGCACACCTGGTACAAGAGGTTTAGAGGGCACTCCCGGTGCACGAGGGTTTCCTGGAGATGCTGGGGATGGAGGAATCAACTCTGAGGGTTACAAAGGAGATCGAGGAGTTTCAGGAGGTGCAGGTCCTGTTGGCTTTCCAGGATATCCCGGAATTCCTGGACAGGCTGGTCCGAGAGGCGACACTGGTGATCCCGTAAGTCACTACATTACAGTAAAAGACTACACATTGTTTCGTATTTTAATTACTTTTTGCTTTCTATTAGGGCATACCTGGACTTTCCGGATTTCCTGGAAGAAAGGGTCCTTCTGGAGACCAGTTATTCAGTCCACCAGGTATACAAGTGCCATTCACGACGACATGACTGATTTTTGGATCGATTATTAAATGAGTAGCAGAATCAGCAGCAAATTTATTTGTTTCCCACTAAAGGTGGAAGGGGGGACGAAGGTGAACTTGGAGAGCCTGGTCCTCCAGGGCCAGGTGGACAAACGCTTCCTCCTGAAGTAATTTCCCTAAAAGGCCCCAAAGGTGAAATTGGTGTAAAAGGTGAAAAAGGCTCTATAGGATCAAGAGGACCTAATGGACCACCAGGTCTCTCTGGTGCACCAGGTAATGCTGGTGAGAAAGGTCCTCCTGGTGATCTAGGTGAAGACGGACCCAGAGGTAAGCAAGGGCGACCAGGACCTGCAGGACCAGCGGGTCCAAAAGGATCGAAAGGTGCACCAGGATATGAAGGGAGTCCAGGTTTTGATGGAGACAAGGTGAAAATCATTCTAATGATGTTGTTTTTTTTATCCATATTATAGTATGATTGCAAGGATTTATACTGACAAGCTATGAATCTTTAAAACCTAAAGGGTGATGGTGGTGACCCAGGAAGGCAGGGCCAACCTGGCGACCAAGGCGTCGTTGGAATTCCCGGTATTTACAGAGATGGTGACGGTATTGGTTCTGTTGGCGTTGCTGGTTTTCAGGTGCCTGTGCAAATCTTAAATCGGCATATTATTCAACAATGTACTAAACCACATTTAATTGATAATTTCAGGGCCCACCCGGCTACCCTGGGTTGAAAGGAGAAAAGGGCTATCCCGGTTTAAACGGAGCCATGGGTAATCGTGGCCCAGCTGGTCCTCCTGGACCAGAAGGTCTGGCAGGGCAACCTGGTAGACCCGGTTATTCTGTAAAAGGAGAACCCGGAGACAGAGGTACACACACGTAGATTTTTTTACAACAAACCATGTTGCTCCATTTTTATGTTCTACTCCATCGTTACACGGTCTATCTTTTTTGTATGTTTCTACAGGACTTTCTGGACTGAGAGGTCTTCCAGGTTTTCCAGGACTTCCGGGTCCTGCTGGCCCAGAAGGAGCAAAGGTAATTTACTGAATGTGAATAATTATTCTTAATGAACATTTCATTGTATCTTGTGTGTTTTGTAGGGCTTGCCAGGACTGACGATTTTGGGACCACCGGGACCGGATGGTTTTGGTAAATATAAGTACTTGTATGCTCGTGACTATTTTTAACAATGTAGTGTTAACAAAATTTAACTGAGTCGTTACACTTCATAGCGGGACGAGATGGTCTGCCCGGCTTCCCTGGCGAAAGAGGGGACATTGGTGATGAAGGTTTAAAGGGTTATCCTGGTATTGCTGCCTCAAGATTGGGTCCACCAGGACCGGCTGGCTTGCCTGGATTTGATGGGGACCCAGTAAGTCTTTTATTTCGTGAAACATTGCGAAAATTATTTCATACATACGGGTTAATTTATAATGAATTTTTGCTCAACAGGGTTTACCTGGAATAGATGGATATCCAGGTAAAATACTTGGTACAATTTAGTTCTTTTACCCAATATTATGTGTTATAATGTTGTAAATTTGCTTTAAAAATTGCAGGCCTGGAAGGACAAAAGGGATTTAGAGGGGATGATTGTGGCCCTTGTTTTGATGGTTTTCCGGGAATCCCTGGGGAGAAGGGTGAGCAAGGATACCCTGGAATCAATGGAATAATGGGACTGCGAGGTTTACCTGGTGAAAGAGGACTTCCTGGTAAATGAATGAAGCATATCACTATTAAATGCAGCTGTATTTAAGATTATTCAAAATGTGCTCAAACTCTCTTTAGGTACAAGAGGAAAGGGTGGTTTACCAGGATTTCCAGGAATTCCGGGAAGACCAGGTACAATATATGATTTTTTTATTCTCTGTAATTTGGATTGAATCGTCTAAATGCAAGACTTTGTGCATACAGGCGCTTTCGGCTTGGCAGGAGCACCTGGTCAAAAGGGGTTTCCTGGAGAAGTCATCATGCCAGAAATTGATTTAATAGTTGGAAGACCAGGTCCAAAAGGAGATCCAGGGTTCCCTGGTTTGGACGGCCCTAGAGGGCAACCAGGTTAGATGATAATCAAATTTGCTGCACCCAAACAAATCACTCTCGTTGAATCAATTTTTAATCTAAACATGATTTTATTTGGATACTTTTAGGACCCCCAGGCAGACCTGGAGATCTTGGGCCAACTGGAAATCAAGGAGAAAAAGGAGCGTCAGGAGAATTTGGACAACCTGGATTCGATGCTAGAGCTGGAGTACCAGGTTTGAACGGACAAAAAGGAGAACCTGCAGACTATGTGTACAATAGAGATGCTTTAAAGGGAAATCAAGGGCTCGATGGTCGAAGGTGGGCATTTTCACGCTGTTAAAATAAAAGAGAGGGATACAACTTTGGAATAGAATTTAAATTACTCAAAAATTAAATTTTCAGAGGTCCTCCGGGTCCATTAGGAGATCCAGGACCGCCGGGAGAGCCAGGCGACAGTGCCAACAACATTGCTATAGGCGATCCTGGTTCTAGAGGATTTCCTGGATTAAGTGGCAATCGAGGTGAAATTGGACCTAGAGGTTCACCAGGTTATGACGGCATACCCGGAGAAAAGGTATTATTATAGAGTTGGCAGACTGATCTAAACGTATGAGTTGGATCTCTGCATATCAATAATTATAAAATATTATTATTGTAGGGAGAACAAGGCGATGTAATACCTGGATGGCCCGGTGACCCTGGGTTTAAGGGATATCGGGGCATTCAAGGTGACATGGGTCCCAGAGGGCCAAAGGGAAGAAGCGGACTTGAGGGAAGAGACGGAGTTCCAGTACGTGATTCATGCATGATGATTGCCTATCTTGTTGAACAATAATTATTTACATATATGCATTCCATACTGATTTGTTCTTTAGGGTCGACCAGGCATTAAAGGTGAGCCAGGTGAGGCTGGTCTTGGAATTCTACCGGGAGAGGTAAAACTAATATTTTAATACTCATAAATTAAAGTATATACAGTAGAAGGCTACAGCAGTACAAAAAAAAAAGGAATTTCCAATAGATTGGATACCCTGGACTGCCAGGACCAAAAGGAGATCAAGGCTATGAGGGTCCAGCTGGGTTAGACGGAACGACTGGACCTCCAGGTGACCTTGGATTAAGAGGTCCTAAAGGAGCTCCAGGAGATGCGGGTTTTCCAGGTCTTCCTGTACGCATATATTAAATTACATGAAACCAGAAAATAATTATTGCAAAGGTCCCAGGAATAAAATTACCGGAATTTTTAGGGAGACAGAGGTGAAATGACTCCAGGACTTCCCGGTCTCCGCGGTTTTCCAGGATCTCCCGGATTGCCGGGACTTCCTGGTATTTTCGGCCCACCTGGCCCACCTGGGTTTACCGGAATTCCGGGTCAAAATGGATTTTCAGGTCCCAGAGGCGACCGTGGAAGAAATGGACTAAGGGGTCCTGCTGGTGACATTGGAATGGATGGCTCACAAGGAAGACCTGGACGGCATGGTGTCACTGGTAAGTGTGATTGACGAAAACTTGAAAATTCATTTTAATTCCCAACAAATAATAAATTTGCTTTCATTTTTACTGTAATTAAGGTCCCTTTGGAGAGAAAGGTGAACCAGGAGAACCAGGTATTCCAGGTATGAAGTCGTAAATATATACACTGGATACTTTTTTTTTATAAAAAATCAAAGATATGGGCATTGCGGTATTGTGTGTCTTGATATATATTTTATTATAATTCTAAGGCCGGACTGGAGCCAAAGGAATACCGGGATTCCCAGGAATTTTTGGAAGGAAAGGAGAACAAGGTGACCCAGGTTTTAGTGGGGGTGATGGAATTCAAGGACCACCAGGCATACCTGTAAGATATAAAAAATAAAAGCATCAGTAATCATTATGGTTAATGCTTATTAGATGATACATGTTTTGCGGATGATCTTTAGGGTGCTGTTGGTGACCGAGGGTATCCTGGATTTCCTGGTTTGAGAGGAGAGGATGCTCTATATGGTAGTAAAGGTGAAGTTGGTGAGCCTGGCATTCCTGGAGAAAGAGGCTACGAAGGTCGAAGAGGTTTCAACGGACTAAAAGGCGAAAGAGGCAATCCAGGTGCATCAATTCCAGGTATAGAAGGTGAAAGAGGACAGCCTGGCGACCAAGGTTATCCAGGAATTCCGGGTCCTCCTGGTTTAAATGGACCAGATGGTGACATTGGCCAGCCCGGCTTTAATGGCGTACAAGGGGATAAAGGACTTCCTGGAAGAAATGGTTTGCCGTCCTTGCCGGGTAGAAAGGGTGCTAAAGGAATGGCAGGATTCCGTGGTTTGCCAGGTGGACCAGGTGCAACTGGTCAAACAGGAATAGATGGAGACCCAGGTTTCTTTGGAAGACCAGGTATTCCTGGAGACAGAGGTCGGCCTGGCGCTAATGGAGCTAAGGGTTTAGATGGAATTCCTGGAGATGCTGGAGATCCTGGTTTCATGCAACCAGGTTTAATTGGAGATCCCGGTTTTCCGGGTATGAAAGGACCTCCAGGGGATGTTGGAATACCAGGAGTTCCTGGTAGACCTGGACCAAGAGGTGATCGAGGATATGATGGTTTACCAGGGTCACCAGGTAGACCGGGACGTCAAGGACGACCAGGAGATGAAGGACCAATGGGAGAACCAGGTTTGCTAAACTCAATTACAGCTATCCAACTTTATGTCATCCGTAGTTTTCAAATATTATGAATGCTCATAATTTTGTAGGAAGTGCGAATCTAATTCGGGCTGAACAAGGATCGCCAGGAAGGCCAGGCAAATTGGGTAGACCAGGATATCCTGGTCAGAAAGGAACGCCAGGAGATTATGGTGTGGATGGTCCTGCAGGTATCCCTGGTCCACCTGGAATATCTCTTCGAGGATGTACGATATCAATATGATTATAATTGGCTTTATGTATGTATGTATGTAAGAGGAAAGGAAAGGAAAACATAAACAACATTTTATTGTTTAACGGTTTATAGTGAAGGGAATGGTCGGAGATCCCGGTTTTCAAGGCATTAACGGTGCACCAGGGAATGAAGGTCGAGCCGGACCTCCAGGACGATCTGGACTGCCAGGAAGGAAGGGAATGTCTGGTGACACTGGACTACCTGGTTCTCCGTAAGCTAAACAATGCATTTCTTGGTTACCCCCCAAAAAAAAGTATTTTGTCTAAACATATCTATTTAGGGGACCTGGATTGGCTGGTGACGTCGGTTATCCGGGACCTGCTGGGTATCCAGGATTGAAAGGATACCCAGGAGAAGCTGGATCAAATGGACTGAATGGATTAAGTGGCATAAGAGGTATAAGGGGAGACAACGGTTTCCCAGGACGAGAAGGCATGCCTGGTTTTTTGGGAGAAAAGGTATTTGGTGCATAAAGGCATTATTATGAACAATCTTCGGTTAATTACGGCTTGAGCTACTGAGTAAAAGACCATATAATAATGTAGGGAGAAAGAGGTGAACAAGGTATTCCCGGAATTGCCACATCATATGACAAAGGAGCACCTGGAAGTCCAGGTTTAGACGGTTTGAAAGGTAGCTATAAAATTTCAAGGTTATTATTAGCAAAACTGTTGGTGGAGGAAATAGTTTGCTTCATTTTTCAAACGTGCCAACTGTAGGTCAGCAAGGAAGTCCTGGAATGGTTGGTGAACCTGGAATTCCGGGTTTTCCTGGTGTGAAGGGCACTGACGGTTTACCTGGCAGAAATGGTTTGCCGGGATTCCCGGGATCTAAAGGCATGCGTGGAGAGTACGGCACACCAGGTCGCTCTGGTCTTCCTGGTAGAGGAGGAACGCCAGGGCCCAGAGGTGACCCCGCTCCACCAGGTCCACCACCTAAATCAAGAGGGTACTTTTTCACTAGGCATTCACAAGCCACAAAAGACCCGCAATGTCCTAACGGTAGTACTCAACTATGGACTGGTTACTCGTTACTTCATCTAACTGGGGATGGAAAGGCTCGTGGTCAAGATCTGGGTATCAAAACTTTATTAGACCATTTTTGACAAATGTTGAAATAATGAATTTCCCTATATCCCTATACTAGCTCTGTCTTATGATGACTCTTATGCTTGAATTAGGTGCACCCGGAAGATGGGTACAGTTTCATGATGGTAAGCCACAATAATATTATGAAGATGCGTAGTAGAATTTTTCGTTATTATGAGGAAACAAAGCGTAGCAAAAATAGTTTTGAATTTGCTCAAATTATTCATTTCAGCACACTGATGCGGGAGCAGAAGGTGGAGGACAGCCACTGGCATCTCCAGGATCCTGTCTAGAATACTTTAAACCTTTACCATTTATCGAGTGTGTGGGTCAAGGAAGGTGCAACTTGTTCACATCTGCCTTCTCATATTGGTTGGCAACTGTACCTGAAGAGAAACAATTCATGAGGCCAGAACAAGCTACCTTGAAGGCAGGCAATCATGAGTCGCGAGTAAGTAGATGTTCGGTTTGTGCGAGACGAAGACCAGACATAAGGTTGCCCGGCTATAGGCCAGGAGAGGTGTCATCCCGGAATGAAGTGTCCGATTATGAGATTACTGATGCAAACGAAGCGAAATGGGGTTAACAGAAGCAAATTTCTTAAAATGTTACCATAATGTAAATTGTACTTAAAAGAAGCTTTCGTTATCGTGCGAGTTTTAAGAAAGGAAAAATAACTCTGTACTAACCAGAACCAGAATCGAATTATATATTTTATACTATTACAAGTCGAATTACAGATAATAAGGCTTTTTATATATTTAGAAAACAAAAAGGTGCCAAATTTCAAATATTATATTAATAATAATAATGAACATCAGCTTGTCACTGCCATACTATTTACTTTCTCTTTCTACAACTGAATAATAGTAATCTATCATTACGGAATTATTATTATTACTATTATTAGGAATAATTTTAGCTATCTATAATTGTCGGAATATCATTCTTTGTAAATAAGCAATACTACAAAAAGAAATCTAAATAATCACTGCCATATGAAAAAAATTAAATAAAAAATAAACTCCCAAATGTGAAAATATTGGTTATTATTGCATAATGTGTTTATTATTTTCTCACTTTTAAATATGCACATTAACGGTGGAAAATGAAAACGTTCTTCTAGGCAGACGATCAGATATACATTATGCATACGTATTAAGGTTATATGCTTGACACTTTTTTGAAACACGCGCAAAGGTACATTAGTAATTATTATGATGACTATGGCTTTATGACAAAATATATTTCAGGGAAACGGTACTAATAATGTGATGATGGAATAAGATCTGTTTTTCAGTACTCACAGTAGATTTCCGGTTTTTAGCTGTTACACAACACAATTGCACTGATAATATGATAACAATTATACGGAATACAGCAAAAATATTTTGCACCCGATCCGGCACTACAAGAAATTCTTAACTCAATGTGACTGGAAAATGCAATGATAGTAGTTACAATCGAGTTAGTAATTTTCCACGAGTATATTTACAGTCTACACGCACGGTAGACAGTGTGCGCAACTGAGTTTCTCTTTTAAGAGTGTATAATATGTTTAAAAGAAAACATCATTGATCAAAATTAAAATCTTTTTTTTTTTTACCATTAAAAGTCTACATTTCAAAACACATTTATACTTTCATGTTCTTATCCACGCATGCCAACTCATCTGCTACTTTACATCAAATTAGACAAATCTCACAGCACATGAATGAAGATAACTACTCTCACTGAAAACTTTTGACATTTAAAACTATTATAAGTAATTTTCCTAATGCGGTTTCTGTTTCGTACTTGCAGGTTTTTCTCCCAACACATATTCTCTATACATTTGTATACATACTCCAATGGTAAGTGCTGATACGATCGCTCCCTGAAATTCAATACATAGTTTTACTACTGATGATGATAGGCAAAATGTTTTATTAGCCCAAGGTTTAGAAATATTGGAAATTTCATATCATATCTTACCTGCGCTGCTACTCGTGTATGAATCAGGTACACGGACATTTTTTGATCACCCCTATTCTTGAACTTCATCGCACTATAAATTAGCGCACCTATAGCTCCAATAATACCTGCAGACGAGAAAATAAGTTAAGAATATTTCGAAATTGCAAGTCTGTGGAACAGAAGTAATAATGCACGAGGGGGATTTACCTGCAGGAACAAATGGGTTTTGTTTAGCCTTTGTAAGAAATTTACTGCCCTCTTCTTCCTGATCATAATAACTGGATCTAAAACCGGTTAGCTATAAAGATATTCAATATTTGTAAAGTATGATAATGATAATTATTACTGTAAAAAATTGTGACACAACGGCAGAATAAGTTCAATCAAATTTCAGACTTTAAAAATTACCTTATCAGAGTCCCCCATTTTTATTTTTTGTTACGCCTTCCTTTCTGACCACTCGAACGGGCCCTTTTTTAACAGATTACCAAAAGAATATCAAAATTTCACTCGATTGAATTACCATTATTTACTGACATTTAAACACGCGGTAATGTACACATAAATGCACTTGAGCGAAAATATCTATAGGGCTACTAATAATGGGACCTTGAACATTGCAGTGGAACTTGGAACTACTTGGTGTGCATGCGTTTAGTCACAAGACAAAAGTATAAGTGCAAAATGTGGAAGCTTGTATTCCCTTCTTTTTAGTAAACCAGAGGTGTAGCAGTAGGTTAGTATGTCTGGGCCTGGGCCTCCATATGTACGAGTGTAAATGCATGTGCAAATGTGCATATTATAAGTACCTACCTAGTAGTTTCACTAAAATAGTTTTTGCTGAACATGTGATAGCTGGATATTCTCTATTTCTCATGAAACTTCAGTTTTTTTCTGCGCTCTCGTCTCCACATTTTATGTACTACATCAATGTACTTACTTCTCCTCTAATGTCTAACTGCTACATGCTGTTATTTCTCCTCACTTCTCTTCTCATCCTCTCCCAAAATTGCATCATATTTATGCATGCTTCATTTCATCCATCTCGGTTACAAATTGGACGTTGGAAGACTATTTTGCAAAATCAGAGAACGCCGGTGCGGTTCCAGTGCAGTGGTTCATGTATGAAATGCATAAACTTATTTATGACAAAAGCTCGATAATACGTGATTTGTAAACGGTGAACACAGATTTACCTAGATATTTTTCTGTTGTGAGTTTTACACTGAGGAAATGCAAAAATGATAGGTGCGATGATTGTACAAATGATAATCAAGATGCAATTTTGAATTTAATTCAAGAACAAAAAGTTTTACCTAACCAAGCAAAGATTCCTTGAGAATATGAATTCGAGGTTCTTTTGAAATCACAAAGAAAACTTTAAAATAATGAATGAAAAAAGGTTATATTAGGCACAAGTTAAAAATATGCACTTTTTAATGGCTCTACCGGCTCTACTTCATCAAACACTGTCCACTAGTATCCTATAAAACTATTACAGATAAAAATACCGATACCGATTGATTACTTTTAACATGAAAACTCGATAAGTCAAATTGATAGCGCACCATACGTAGAGGAAATGAAGTACATGGGAAATGGGCATGCATGAGTGGAAAAATTTTATTGCATTGTAATTATTACCACAAAATGCAGCATAAAACAGATCATGGTCGTTTCAAGGTTCTCATTCATCTCACATCTTCTACACGTCAATCCTTAACGGTCAATGCTAATACTTAAATAAAACGAAAAGCATATGCTAAAATAAAATCTAATTTTATCAACTGCAACTGCATAATATGTACATATTTAGATTTGAGTCATTTGGCACTAATTAGTGGCACAGAACAGCATGCATGTGATGATGATGAAGGCCATATTAAGAGACTTTCCTATTTCAATGGAAATTCCATAAATGAGTTAGTACAGAGTACTCAGAAATTCAAAAAGGTGAGTGTGAGCAGTGAGCGAGCATTATGCGCTTGTTTCATGGAATGATGTATCGATAAGTAGTTTTTGTGCAAGAAAGAAAATATCTACTTTCTATGTCATCATAATAATATACGCATACGCATATCATATCATTTCGCATGTTTCTAATAATTATAACACAACTCATTTTATTATTTTTTTTACTTTTATCATGGATAGGGAAGAGCAGAGCATTGCAGTTTGACATGACATTTGACAAATTTTGGGAAGAAAATTTCTCTCAGAGAAAGTGAGCAGAGAGTGGCAGAGGCAGAGTGAGACGCTACCCAATACCAGAATATTACTATGTGAGCATTATGATGGGGCATAGTGAGATGATAAGCGGTATTAGTTAAAAATGCACATCATGCCTTGCTCTTCTGTGCACTGTGCACTATAATGGGATCTTGGCTTTACAAACACGCCGCACGGCTTCAACTCTAATTTTCCTACTTCAGTTCAGTCAAATAGCTTAGAAGCAAAGGATAGTATCTTTTCTCTGAGGTGTTGGTTAACTTCGGTTTTCAAAATGAGGTAAGTATTAATCAGCAGTGATTTAAAAAATAACAGTTGAATCAAATTTTGTGAATTACAATGTAGTTCAGCCTGAAAATTTATTGTTTTTTACAACGTGTGTTAATGGTAAAATATTATGTGTTTACTTTTATCAGCAGTAAGGTTTCAAAGGAAATGCTTCTGGAGTGCGTGAATGCTGTCATTCAGAATTCACAGGACAAGAAGCGCAAGTTTTTGGAGACTGTGGAGTTGCAAATCGGGTTGAAGAACTATGACCCCCAAAAGGACAAGCGTTTTAGCGGAACCGTCAAGTATGATGAGAATATGTGATAAGGACATATGGCCTTGACCCAGGGTCTTTTAATATAAATGGGAAGGCAGTGTAAAAACTGCCGCATGTATTTTTATATAGGCACCTCATATTCATGCTGTGACCCCTACCCAGGGTCTTTAAAAATGTGGGAAGGCAGCATGCGATATTGCTGCCGAATTAGTTGGTTTTGGCGTTAGGTGGTTTATACAAACATTGTGTGTGTGTAGTGTGTCGTCACATGTAATCTTTCAGTGCGATTTAACTAAATTATGATGTTACATTTTGTAGGCTGAAACACGTTCCCCGACCAAAAATGAGCGTCTGTGTTCTCGGCGACCAGCAGCATTGTGATGAGGCAAACGCCAACTCTGTCCCTTGCATGGACGCAGAGGCATTGAAAAAATTGAATAAGAACAAGAAACTCGTCAAGAAATTGGGTTAGTATAAATACTGACTTTATATACCGAATTGTACTGTATGGAATTTCACGCTCTGGTTACCTTAAGCTAACAATGAAACATTTCTCTTTTTTATTCACAGCCAAGAAGTATGACGCTTTCTTAGCCAGTGAATCGCTCATTAAGCAGATTCCTCGTTTGTTGGGTCCTGGTTTGAACAAGGCAGGCAAGTTTCCATTGCTTCTTACTCATCAGGAGTCTATGACTCAAAAGATTGAGGAGGTGAAGGCCACCATCAAAT
>JAHZMZ010000869.1:0-40206 GCA_027743805.1 Lepidocyrtoides sp. E14
TTTTTTTCTTTGCTACTTTATTTAAAACTACAATTTTGGAGCATAGACAAGGGAAAAAAGTATAAAGTTAGTACATTGTATGTACTTTACTTGCGTGCAAATGCACTACTGCTGCTGCAGCAGACAGAAAAGACACTAGGATTATCTTGATGTGCGAATCTAAAAAGCGGAAATCTGATTGCAAGTGAAATAATGCCGAGAAGGAAACGTGTCTGGAGTACATTGTCGTTTTGATTAAAATGGGTCACCAGTGAATAAATCTGGAGCAAAAGAACCATGAAATACAGAGTAGGCGGGAGGGAGGGGGAAAAACGCATCCGTTGGGACTAATATTAACTGGTTGCTTTCTCTTCTTTCACTTTATTTATATATATTGTATGCATATTACAAAATTTTACACTCGCCCACATGTGAAATTACACTAATAATTTGTTCGAAGCTTCTCCTCAAATGAAAAAGACAATTCTGCATGTTGTATTTGCAATTTAAGTACGCAATAACACGAACACGCAGTTTGTGTGTGTAGTCCCCAGAGAGTAAAATATGTACACTTTTTACTGTAAACGTGTTGTAAACTTTGGTAACATTTTAGTTCAATGTTTTATGCATTCCTCGTTTGTTGTAATCTCAAAGTTTAATGTACGAATTAGAAATAGCGAGAGTAAGCTGTTTCCCCACGCATTTCCTGTCGTGTTTCGTAAGAATGATGTCAGTTGGTTATATGAGAGCTGGAAAGAAACTAGAGCACGTATTTCACTAATAAGCGTAAACTCTATGATAAGATAAATAAATATTAACCTACAAAGCATGTTGCGTACGTAACATTTGTCCATGAAATTATGAGGATTATTTAGTTCAGCAGTGTAGATAGAATACACGGACACATACATAGTCCAGACTAGACCTTAAACGCTTTGTTATTCTTAGCTGGTTACGCATTTTCTTCCAAGTTACACCTACTTCAGTCGACAAGTTGGACTTTTCAATGCCAAAAGGCAAGCTTATAGCGTGTACGGCGGCTGTTACGATGTGGCATTGATAGCGACAGACAGTGGCTTTTCTGACGACTCAATTTCTTTGGTTCATGTGTCAGGACAAAGAGAAAAAGCTTTACGCGATGATGTTCCTTAAGGGAGACAGGGAATTCTTGAAAAAGCGGAGAAAATAAATGATAAAGGCTCCCTTGATGCGAACCCAGAGGTAGTGTATAGTATGTCTGCACTATGTAACGGCTAACGAGACGCGAGAAAGTAATGAAAATGAAAATTTGCGAGTAGACCTTTTGAAGGCAAACCTCTACGTTGTGGTTTTCTTTATGCGTTTTAAGCATATGCACACAAACACAGTTTTTCGTAATAGTCCACGTGTACTGGTTAGCCGATTGTTTCATCAATGGAATTTTAAATTAGTTTCAATACCAACACTTGATATCTGTTTTACGTAGAAGACAGACACGCAAAGAGCCCTAGAATAGAGAGGATTACGTCGGTTGTTGCTTAAAGAGTAAATAGTACGAGAAAAGCTTATAGAAAATTGATTTAATGTCTTGAAATATGTTTATTGCTTGTGTCAAAAGCTCATACGCGTCGACATGTAGGTACATAAATTAACTAAAGTACATTCACTTGTCACTTACATCTACGTCTCGGCTGTTTTTGACCGTTGAAGGTTACTCCAGGTTGAATTTTCCGGGTGTCGCGACTTTGCTAGCAGTTCAGTGCGTATGTCAAACCATTAACTAAAATTTATGCTTCAAAGATTTACCACATGAGACATAATATTTTAAAAGAAAAGCTGCTGCAGACGTCTATATATGTAATTTTAGAGCATGTTGGAGTTATTTCCCAGAAGGGTAGTAAGTAGAATTTCCGTAAAAGTTAGATAGGAATGGGAATGTATGTATGTATTTCAGTGAACCTTAACTAATTTTCTCAACATTTCACTCAACCACGTACCACATTCGTTCATTCATTCATGGAATTCACTCTACTTTTTACAAATTTACAACTACAATTTTGTGCGTAAGTAGCTTTTCCGGAGAAATAAAAATAAGAATTGGTAGAGTCGACTTGTTTAATACTGTTTATTAAATTTGTGAACCGTATTAATAGAAGAGAAAATTCCACTTTCTAGAAAAGCCTAAGCATGTTTATTCAAAGGCATATTATGGGAGTCGACTTTTTTTATGCAAATGACATGTACTACAAATTAGATTTCTTCCGCGCACTTTGAAACATAGCCGTCACCATTCACTTGAACAACATCAATAACTATAACTGTCGAAATGCAAACAGCCCATATTGTATCCCATCTTTTAGCATCTGTCTATCTGTGAGAAGAAAGTTTTAGAGGGAAAAATATAATAAGGAAGTTGGACGGAAAAGAATAATGTCAAGTTAGAGTGTGAAAGTAATATGGAAAAAGTAGGCAAATCAGAAAATATATAGAATCGTTCCAGATGCACTTATCAAACTGATGTGTGATAGTAAATAGTGGTCTTAAGTAGTATAAAACTGGGATATTTGTTATCAGAATGAATAGAGAAAGAGAGAGAGCCTTTCCCACACAGCACAACTATTGCTATCTCTAGTAACCATTCCTGGAAAGTGTAAAATGTGGAGAACTATTACACCACATTGGAGTCGTAAAATGTGTGCCACTGTTAAGCTAGCCAACAAATATATATTAGATGGTATAGTGCAGTGGTTAAGAACGATAGCAAGAGAAGTAAAAGAGACAGAGAAAATGTGTGAGTTGTGCTTATTACCTTTTCCTTCCTTTTTCACTACATTTTTAGCTAAAAGAAAGTCGTTTATTGAGACTGTCGTTCCAATTGACAGCGTTATGGTTAACTTGAGCAATTTTTGAAAATGACATTTTTGTTCCTGTTCGTAAGTTTTTTTCATGACAGAAGGAATTATCAGTAACACTAAAAGTGCAATGCATGCAGTCAGGATGGCATCATGTAAAAATGTACGCTATATGGTAAATTTATGAATGCGTGAGAATTTTTCACTGAGAATGCCTAAAATGTACTCGAAACTTACACTTACTATTACTTTCTTCAAGATTGCTGACGTTTGAAAAAGAATTACAACAAAATAGTATTGAAATTGGACCATCCATTACCTTTACGCAACTTACAAAATACAAAACTAATACAAGAAGGAGTACCAAACTGTCATGCCCTTGAGAAAAAAAATTAAGAAAAAACTTGTAAACATGTGCTGACAAGGGAAGAAGTGATATAATAGTACTTACACTGCTTGTTAGCAGTTTTTCTGCAATGCAGACTCTCTATTCGGCAAATTTTGTGTTTTATTAACAAATGGAATTCCAAAACGCTGAAGCAGATTTTGAGTTTAACCGAAAGGGACAAAGTCTTGATAGGTACTTTAGCAGTCAATCTTCTTTGTGTATAGGTAACGTGATTTTGACATCTTAACGTGACTTCGAAGTAAAACGTGAGTGGATAGCAAGACCGTAATATACATTATATAATAAACTAACAGAGTTTTTCCGTTGCTCATCAAAATCATTTGAACTGTCACGTTCAATCACACGCCTCAGGGCTTTAGTTTTCTCTGTGAACATTTTGAACTGGAACGAGTTCTTACGTGATAAACGGGAGGAAATCTACAATAAATTGTCCATAGAGCATTCCCTCGTGTTTTTCGCGAAGAAAAATATGAAAATCCTCCCTGTGGTGCAATTTGACTTCATTAAAGACACTCAATGTACGTGTTTTGTGACATGTTATATTGCAGTCGCACATGGTACATTACAAACGTCTTGTCATCTTATTACGACTTGACGTTATGTAATAAAATGTAACTAGAAAACCAACAAATCAGGTTTGTACAGGGAATTGTAAAAGAGAAAAAAGTTTGAAATGAAGAAATATCGTGCCCCTGAACTTGATTTCATTAACTTTATTGTGAGTCTCATGAGTAATGCAGGAGAATTTATGGTAGCTGAAAAGTGAAACATAACAAGCCAGTTTTGGTATTTTGGTACAGAAGTTTACCGAGAGCATGCCAGCGTACATGACATTTCATTTTTAATTCAGCTTATAGCCTTAAAGTACATGGATTTAAAGAGCACTTGTGTCTCTTGTTTGCAAAACAACTATTAAAACTTAACCCATTCTAGTAGCTGTACCAAGTTGATTTTGGTAAAACATTTTTCATGTGGGTCATCCACATGCTGCATGCTGTTGTGGTACTAAACCAGAATAGGTAGTTAGAATTTTACAATCTACCACCAGAACAAGTACAACTTTTCATTGATATTGTAGTTAATTTGTCATAAAATACTGCTATTCAAACTTGAAATTAGCATTTTCCACTTATAAAAGTGAAAATACTGGGTTTGTCATGTGGCTACAATGCTAGAAGCTGGTGTCGCAGCTGCTGCAAAATAAATGTAAGTGCACACTTCATTCATACTACTTTCTCCTAAATCATGAATATGTAAGGGTGTCGCACTTTCCACAAAATGTAGTAGTAGAACACACACACAGAAACTACAAACCCTTCAACTTTAAGTAGAAGAGTAGTACTTTAATAGCACTACAAATTGTTTCCAATTTTGGTAATGGAAAAGTTTATAACGTCTCACTTCATATGAAACTTCCTTTTCACTGACTGACTTGACCTTTGAAAAAAACCGGTGAGCCTTAAAAATCTACTGTGTCATACTCTTCTCCTTCTTTATTCTATCCTTCTCCTTCACTCTATTCATAAAAAAGTGCACATTATGCTTTCTTCACTTCTGATTAATCGTCTTTTTTCACATGTAACGAGCAGAGAAGACTGCGCACATTTTTAATCTGTTAGAATTTTCAACACCTGACCAAGCTGAAGGCAGTAGTACATTAATAAGAAAATAAGCTATCCTGAATCCAATAAGACTGTGCACATTTTTAATCTGTTAGAATTTTCAACACCTGACCAAGCTGAAGGCAGTAGTACATTAATAAGAAAATAAGCCATCCTGAATCCAATTTAGCCACCATTAATCTCCAAATATAAACTCGCATATTCATGGTGAAATCAGTGTTTTACCATTATTAACTTTCGCTTCAGTCTATGCCTGGGCTGGAATTGAAATTTCCACGAAATATGCATTCATAATAAAATAATATTAAACTGCACATAATACAGAATAGCGTCATATCATAAGTTACCTACTTCCTATACACAGTAATAATACCAAGCTTTATTACATATTAAATCTACTCGTGTGTCTTCCAAGAAAACTGCTTCATTTTCAAGAGTCATTTGAGACTTTGAAGCAACTCTTTATATATTAGGTACAATCTGTCGACTATATTGTACAAAAGTAGCTATTAACGAACCAGGTGCTGTTTGTGGTGAAATAATGGTCTTTGAAGATTGCCAGATGTATGGACATCTGTGAACATTTCTCTTACGGTAAAACACTAATAAGCCATTCTGTGAAATGTCACTCTCATGCAATATACACCCATCCATCCATTCATCTACTCACTTCAGCTCTTTCTCTTTCATCACCACCGTTTTTATATCAACCTTCATCTCACTTCACAAACTTGTCTCCTTAAAAGTGTGTAAGTGACTATTAAGCGAACTACTGAGAAATCATGCCATTATTAACTGTACCTATACACAAAAATATATAAACCTATATTAAACTTTTTAATGAGCTCTTCCAAAAATGTATAATTCTAACCTCGTTCGCCATCATTGCAGAAAATCAGAAAATGAGGAGAGGAGAGGATAGTGTCCATTCTACTAAATAAAACGGGGTTGTGTCCGTTGTACCAAAAAATAGAATATTATGTGCGCACTGTCCCTAATCTTGTAATATATATATTTTTCTCTTCCTCCAACATTTACTCAAAAGTCCTTGAAAAGGATACTGAATTTTATAGTACAAGAGAAGAGGTCTCTTTGCTATTGCCCATTTCCATTTGTAAATGAGGACATGGAAAATAAGGTGTGCCCTCTATTTTCAAATTTTTGTGTGTCAGCCCATCCCATCTATTCGTAAATGTAACCTTTTTTCACTCATTTTTGTCTTCATCATCCATCCACTTTGTATGCATCTCTTGTATTACTGAGTAGGCAAACAATAATAAACACTTTTTCCAACACAACATAATGATAACAACCATTGTGTGCGATGAAGGAGATGATGCTGACGCTGCTGACAACAAAAAAACCGCTTTCACATGGCCCATGCATCCCATCGAGTCATTAACAAGCAACAAAGAGTTTATGATAATGCACACGGTATCCTTCGTTGTTGTTGTTGTTATCACAAAAAAGGCAAAAGAAACCGTTAGCTAGTTTTATGGTCGGATGTGCATTAGCAGTCGTTTTTTTTTGTAGAAGGACTCGTGCTGCGTAAAAGAGAGTGTTGCATGTAGCGAAAGTAATGTAATGAATGGTGTGAAGATATTTTTCGTGTCATCGCAATTCAAAACACAACAAATGTAGATCCAGTAACAACAGCCGAGTGTATGTAGTAAATCTAAAAACCAAAACCTTTTCTACATTCACAATCCACATCCATAGGATCATTATTCTTCAAGTTAATTTATACTTTCGACCATGAAGTCTATGCACGGTATGGACGCAGTTTGTTTGCAGATTTAGTGTAGTGGTATGCTTTGATTTAAACGCTGTAAATCCTGAACATAACTCCCTCAGAGAAAAATTTTATGTTAAAGTTGGTGTCATTTTCTAAAAGCAAAATTAAGTAACAGCGCATTAAAATCAGGTAAAAATGACATTTGGCCATGCACATTTCAAATGACTTTCAAGAGTCAAGAGGACCTGATTCTTTTTCATCTCCCTTTTATTTCCTGATGCTTTTTACAACTACGCATTACATTTTAACAAAACCATCACAGCAGCCAACATCGTAAACGTACCAGCTCAAAGGACTGTAAGGTATATTCATTCCAGCCAGTGTAAATGTAATGGAGTAGAGCAATTAAGGTGATGTGTAATGAACCAAAAACACAGATTTGGCATTTATCTGTCATTTATTTGAAGTTGTTTTGATGAATATGGTAGATTAGGTTTTTCTCTTGTTTTTGTCAGTTTTCCTTTTCACTTTTGCTTATTTATATTTATACACCAACGCCATTTGTCGTACCACGCACAAACAACATGATTTGTATGAACGAGTAATTGAATTGAAACTACGCAGTTCCACAGTCGAGTCGTTTAACTGAAATGCAATAATTACGTTACTACATCACATTTTCCTCATTTTCCCTTCCTTCTGTCTACTTCCTCATTGTCATTTCATCCATTCAGTAATAAGCATTATGCCTCTTCTCTCTTTTTCAGACACAATGCTACAATATTTGTTTTCTGTTTTTATGGTTGTCGAGAAGAAAGGAGCATGTCATTGGAGCAGACATCATAAATATGAAACATTTTAGCTTTACATCGCTTACAACTTTTTACGCTTTCGTTCTTTTTTCCCTTCTTTCTCCATCAACAGCTGGTTGATTCATTGTTTCGCTTCTGACATAATAGCATTTACTACTTATTTTAGCATTAACGCTTACACGTTGTGCTCTCTGTCTGACGTGAATACGCTGCTAGCACTTTTTCCTAAAATGTTCTTGGAAAGGAAGTACACGCGTTTCCTTGCATTCTTTTTTTTGGATGAAAGGGAAGACAGTCAAAATGAGAAAGTAGCATGATGCAAACTACACAGACAAAAAAAGATGTTAATGTGAGTAGTGTTGATGATTTAACCTGCGGGTGGTAGTCAGTTTTGTACGTAAGTATTTTAGCGGGCTAGGTGCTCACCACTACTATATATTTTTTTGCCAGTTATAACATGTGCTTTTACTTTGGGAATCCTTCTCTCAAAAATATGAGGACTAGGGATGACAGCTAAGCTGGTTGACGATAATAAAATTCGAGATTTTCTGTAGTATTTTGTCCGCAGTTCATTCAAACATTAGTTTTTACTACACTAAAAATGCGAAAAAATTCCCTGTGAATTCATGAGTCTCTTGACTTGAGTGCGTAAATAAGATAAAAGGAGAGGGATAAAAAAGAATGGGAACAAAAGATTATGATTATTTCCGCATTAAAAATAAGATTACAAGCGTACTGTAAAAAAGGTGAGTATTTGAAAAGCTTCATAATATTAGAAAGTAAGAAAAGCGAATGTCACACAGGAGACTGAGTAATGATTCATGATTCATGACTGTGAACAAAACCCACACTGTGACTGGCAGTCAATGACGTAGATCTTTTGTAAAAAAAAGGTAATAATCTCGAGCTATTGTTTTCAAGAAAATGAAACTTCAAGCCAGGTATTAGTAAAGAATCGCTTTGATTTACTGATTAAAGTACCAAGAATGGCAGGATTTTGTAGCTTACTTAGCTAATGATAAACATTGCTTGACTTGACATGGATAAGACACATACACTCGGGAAGAAATGCTGACGTTTATTCGGGGTAATTGATGACTGGTATAACTTATCTCGTCTCACCGAGTCTCTCTCATCATTTTTCTGTGTTTTTGAACTTTTATGTTTCTTACGTATTGGGTGGAACAGCGAAAATCTTCATGTATGGACTATCAATTGTCATACGTAGATGGTTTGAGTGAATTTGAATTTTGTTTCATTTACATAAACTATTTTCCAACCGGTAAGGACTTACGATGCTCCATAATTATACCACTTTTTAATATGAACAGACTTCTGAATGCATTTACTAATGCCTTTGCCACATCACAAATCCTGTTGCTCAAAGTCACAAAAAAGCCAGCAAGTAACAACAACTCGCATTTCCCAAGTTCGCTTGACTTTCTCTTGAAGAGAAAATTTTAAAAGTAAAAATAATACGATAACTAAACATAAGGTTATACGAATAACGATCCAACGCATACATCTTTGCTTCCCGTTTACCCACAAGGAATACTTAGCAAAATATTTATATTACTGCAAAATGTAATTAGCGTTGATAGCCTTCGTTTTTAGTGGCAACTGCTTACATACGTGCAAGTACGAACACGATGCAATCATTTATTTGTTCCGAAACATTAGGCATGTTACAGTGCAGCGTGGACTGGAAAACAGCTTACAACAACATATATAATGACTAGTAATATTAATTCATTCTCCTGAGTTTTCAAGTGTCAACCAAATTAAAGTGAAGCAAAGTAGATTATTCCTCTCTACCATGCAATTCAGACATTATTGCAATAAAACAAAGCACACCAGTAAGAAACACACCTCGCCATATGAGTAATGAGAATTGAAAAAAAATCTCTTTACAACGACATCTTTTATGCTGCTGTGAGTCGGTGAAGCATTTAGCAAAGTCAAAATTGTCCATTGACACGGTTGCTTATGCTAATTTCTTATACAAGGGTTTTATAACCTCCAACATGTTACTTTAATGAATGACATTGCTACAAATTTTTGCTTGGCTCTCTGCACGAGACGTCTTGCTTCTATTTGTCTGTGTATGTCACTAATGTTTTATGGCGTGCTATTAGACCTTAACAAGTTGACCTTCAACAAAAAACTAATGAATACGAGAGTACAACGATTCAAAATAGTTGCTTAAAATTTATACTGCGAGCAGTGAGAAAAACCATTTTCATTTCTTTTGTTTCACTATGTTCCTTGGAATCAACCGTACAAATTCGAATCCTTTTAATTCCAGTTCTCCTCTCTCCAAGATCTCTTGTTCCAAGAAACTTAGACGTGAATGTTAAGAAGATGTAAGTGGACGATGACACATACACGTTGTATTTTCTTTCATTTTGAACATCCATATTCATTCACAGTGAAGTATTCAAAGCAAAACAAGTAAAGCCAAAATTGCTTATGTCAAGATGATGCTCTTTCTAGTCGTCTTTCTCTTCGAGAAAGTACAAAACACGGCAACGAAAATAGGAGGAATTAAATTTGACTTGACTTGACGCATACCATTCACCTTTCCTCTTTTATTTCCTTTGAGGACCAAGGCTTAGAGAAACATTAATAGACTTTTTGAATAACATCACACTCACTCGCACTTTATTCATCATGAGTGGTCCATGCACGTACGCTGGGCATTAAACAGAAAACAAAAGTTGTACTCAATTTATCCCTTAAAAAGTTTTAAGCATAAACTGAGCAGTCTAACTTCTTGATTGAATCTTTTCACAAGTTTATTATTCCTTTTAGGAATGGCAACATTGCCACCACCAAAAAAAGAACATTGGATCTATCTATACATCCTTCCTATTTGTCTTCTTCGTATTTAAGCATTCCTCACACCATACTTTTCAATGTTTTCTCATTTTAGCTCCATTGTTTATTTACATTTCTACTAAACTGAACGCCTTGTCCCTGAAACTGTTCAAGTCAAGTCATCGTCTTGGCTAGCATTTACTTAATGAATTAAGCCGTCTAGTTCCTATTCCTGGTTCTCGGTAACAGAAAGATGAAGGAGAAAGGGAAAACGAAGATAGTGCCAAATTATAAGCCTGTAAAGGAAATAGTAAAAAGGTAAAGATCAAATTCATCGTCTACATGTTGCGGTTTTGGTTTGGTGTGGAATTGCCAACACACAGGTATTATTAAAAGAATGAACTAATTTGCTCTGGAATGGAATATCACACCAAGCCAACAGCAAACCAACTCGCCTTGCTTGCCACCAGACAGACAGAACTGTTGCCGCCAGAGAAGTTCATGTTATTTGGATACAGACCACACCAAAGACCTCTAGAACACAAGTACACAATTTAGCTACACGGGTGGGTTTTTAGATGATTTAGTGCTTTGTAAATACTGTTGATATTAAGAGATGCATTAAGCTTTTACTTTACAGTATTTCTTGCCTCTTCATTAGTCTTGTTGTTGTGTGTGGTGAAATAAAAAAAGAGATGAAAAACTGGAAAGAGAATGAAGATATTATGCATTTTCAGCTTTCTGTTCTGTCGAGAAAATAATTCTGAAACTCGCGTGCGGATGGTTGTCTGTGGTTTTCACTTTTAATGCATAGGCCATGTCACTCCTACTTATTCACTGGAGAGCATTCTTTTGCATGCTTTCACTCAAAACATGTTATAAGAACATGTTAGAAAAAAGGGTGATATAAGGATGTACACACAGAGCAATAATCTACATGCCTTTCGCATTTTCCTTTATATGCCCTGCTGTAAATCTCGTGTTTCACATGGAACATCACTGATGAAGAACCTTTGCTGCTGGCTGATACATGGAACTTGGTATAAATCGTGTTCACTCTCTCTTTCTCTTCTTTCATCATAATTGTTTTTTTTCCGGCGAAAAATTAAATGATTCAGTTTCATTTGTGCCTGAATACATAGCAGCAAAGCGTGTCTGTATAAATTAAAGTATAGAATAGAAACTACATGAATCTGGAGTCTGGTGTATTTCATGTTCACCGGATTAGTATATCGACCAAACAAGGAAGAATTACTTACAGACGAATATCGTTATACTTTTCTGAAATATAAGTCGCTGAAAATGATAGTCATTTTTTTAAAAACAACGAAGCATAACTACTTGAGCCGGTTGGTTTATCTGAACTCTATTTGAAGTAAAACATTAAACAAAAAGGTTTTTGGTTTAAAGTGGCACTTTTTAGAATCTTGTTAAATCATGAGCATTAGTGAGCACGAACCTCACAGTGCTACACCTCAGCAATCATCTCATCACTATCAAAAGATTGCAAAACCAACCAAAACACACTTTTCCGTGGATGGCCTAACAAGAAAAACCCATTTTTCGAATGAAGAGGTAAGTGCAAACAAAACAAGAGTAATTCAATAATCTGGAACAAAAAGATTTATTCCTCTGTGTAAACAAAAGTGCCTAGTTTATTTTCAAGGCACTCACCGTGCGGCCTTAATTTGCTTCCTTTTATTAATATTTGTTTTGGTAATATTAATAAAAAATAAATGCTACTTTCTCCGGTTCAGGTTGAATCCTTGCTACAATTTTATAAAAGTCTCACGGAAAAGTTGAAAATGGATCGGTTGAGATTTCGTGATGTGATGCACACAACATTTGACTGTACAGATGATGTGATGTTGGATCGGATATTCAGATTTTTTGACGCCAATAATGATGCGCAGGTAATTTGCTCCGAATAATCATTTTTAACACTTTACAGCTTATCTGATATACCCTAGGTATGTAACTACTTTTTTTACAACTCATGTATGCATCATCATCTTAACCCATGTGTCAGCATATTTAAAAGTAATTTACTTACTTACTACTTATAAACTTTTCAAACATAGAGACACTTCAGTGTCAGAGATGGCACAAAAATAGGCAAGTAATAATTACCCTTTCACCTTGTTCATCGTTTTGCACGTCTTTTAGTGTCTTGCGGATAACTAAATTTTATGGTAAAGAATACAAGAATCTTTGCCTTTATTTAAACTTGTCATCTTGATGTCAACTGGTGAAAAAGGATGTCACGCATTTCATTTGACTACAGCGCTAAACCATTTTCACTGTAGTTTCCTGCACGTCTGTTAGTGTAAAGTAATTTAGTTATGTCAGTCAGTAGGAGTGACCATGTGAGAGCTAAGAGTCAAAACTAACGATGTTACCATCACCAAAGGAAGAGCACAATAATTTTTAATTTTGCAAGTAGTGTAAACAGCTTTGCAGATAAATAATCTAGAACATAAAATTCATGTGGAAAGTTTTCTTGGGAAAAAATTCAATTAGTGTTATCAAATAAAGCACCAAAATATTCAAAGCACTTAATTAATTTTCCGGCTACTAGTACAGCATGCGTTATTTTTTGCTCTCCTTCCATAAAACATTTTCCAAGTAAATAGAGCTGTCTACTAAGTAATTAGCACAGGTAAGTCCTTCTTTTGTCATCCGTCAGTAATCAAGATCGTCGCTGAAAAGGATGCATTCGTTGTAGGTAGGTGATATGAAACCACTATGACAAGGCTAATGAGAGACAAGGACAATACTGTACGAGTACGACATTTACTCATCCAACTTCATCATCACAAACCATCATCATTGGTCTCTCGTGGCTTTTGTCTGACAAGGAAATAATATCACGGTTGAAAAGAGCACAGAGGTGGTGTCGCAATACCCACCACTTTCCAAACAAAACTGATAGGCTTCTCTTTTTTTCCTGGAACATCATGAATAGGTGGAGACCATGTAAATGGAATTAATTATTGCCTTGTGATTCCATCATCAGTCATCTCATAGTCAGTTCATTCTCTTGTCTCTCATTTTCCAAAATTCTTGCTAATGAAACGGAACGACAAAACAGATCTGAGAATCACCTAAGGATTCGGAAGCAAATTGTACATTCCACTTGTTTTTATACACTTCCTTGACGTGTTAGTAGTACTCTGAATAATTTAACTATGAGGCATGTGGCAACTCTGCATGAATTCATTTCGAAAGAGAAAGCCTAACTCCCTACATGGTATTTCCTACTGCATATATATAACTGGATCATAGAGGTACAATCTGCCAATTTTTGTAACGAAGCCTTACTAATACATGCATTCGAAGAAATACAATGAATAATAAAATACTTGTATGAGGTAAGACAACCAAACCGAACGTCTAGATTGTAAATAATTGCACCATTTGCATTTTCACCACAGAATTCTATCAAATTTAGTGTTTTATAACCACAAAGATAACATACCTATAGTAGAAGAATTGTGCAATGGAATATAACCACTCAACTCTTTCTCCCGTTTTGACATTAGATAACACAATTTTTCCCGTCGAGCAGTCTATGCACCTGCATATTTCTGGTGTATGTTCATTTCAGATTGATGAAAGTGAGTGGATTCAAGGCTTATCAACTTTCCTCCGTGGTACACTAGAGGAACATATCAACTTTTGCTATTTTGTATACGACATAAACGGCAAGATTTTATTAGTAAAGTTTGAAAAGGCATTTCATAATTTAACTGCTACTAAAATACAACAGAAATATAATGTTAGTTTATGAATATACTCAAAGGTGACCGATCCTTAGCTCGAGAAGAGCTCTACCACTGTCTCAAGAACTGTCTAATACGAACAGCCGGAATAGTGCTGCAGTTCACGGCGATAATTTACTGTTGGAAGCCTGTGGGCCTTGTCTACCTTCACCGAAAACAATTACCAACTTTTTTCTTTTTCTCAAGGAAAAGTTCCCTGTTGCAGCGCAATCTAATAGAAGGGGCAGAGGTGGAAAAAGCAACAAGGGACGATCCATGTCAACCACACGAGAAGAAAGTTTAAATAAGATTCTCATGATGAGAAGAAGAAGCAGACGATCCAGCTCAATGTCAAAAACGCCATAGCATAACTTTCTCTTTACTCGATTTTGGTGTGGGTTTTGCAAATGTGGTGGAGTCGACATCTAGCATTCACGCACAACATTTTTTTCTCGACTTGACTAGCATAATATGTTGTGGTTTGTGACCCGACATCAATTTAGTTTATTTTATCGGCAGAGCATTTTTTGAAAACTAACAAAAACATGTCTCAAACGAAACTAATTACTTTCACTACAATTATGTTTTGTATGAACATGATATCTGAAATGGCGTTTATTTACAGTAATTAGTGTGTTGGATAATGTCAATTATTTTAAGACTTCCGTAAGCTTTGCATTGTTTGCATTTAATAATGAATGCATTCGTGATGCCATCCTGTCAAACATTAAATTTTATTTCTTGTTGAAAAATTGTTCGTGTCCGACATGTTCTTTCTACTTTTTGTACGGTGCAGCGACCAATTTTGTTTATTGCGCTTGGATGCTCGTGCTTCATTTGTCATTACATGCGTAGTAATTAGTCACTAGAGGTTTCATTGCCGCATTTGTCATTTAGCTAATTGGAAGGCAAACATTCATGTAGTTGGGAAAGGGTAGGTAATCGATAGCTGTTGCAATTACAACGTAAAAATCCTAATAATCATTTTGCTGCTATGTCTGTTTTACTTGGGCGTTGTCCCCAGCAGACACATCATGTCGACAATGTACAGTGTTACGTCTTCTTCCGATCCGTGTGTAAATATTTTGACGTGAAAGGACTTCAACAAGTTTGTAGAAATGAAATTTTAAAATTCCTTAGTTCACCTGCTCATTTTTGCTAAAAGTATGAAAAATTTAGTAGCACCTGCAAAACTTCACTTTGAATCCGTTTTATTTCCGAATTTTAAAATAAAACCAAACAACGATATGAAGAAAAATAGTAACGGTGAAAGTAGCAGTCATTTCTCCAAAATGGTCACAATTGAAAATTCAAGTGAGTGCACGGATCCCCTCAAGGAAGCTAGAAGGGAGAAAAGGAGTATTCACTTATTGGAAACTACCAAGCCAAATCTTCTCCTTCAAAAAATATTTCAGCCATATTTGATTTTAGTAAAGATATTAGGCAGTCAACCTTTAAAAATTCACCCGGACGGTTGTGCTACTTTCAAATACTGTAGTTGGAATGTGGTTTACAGTGTGATTATCTTTGGAATGTTCATTTTGGACACTGCATTTTTTCTCCCGATTATGAGATACATGAACTCGGAAAAGGATGATAATTGGTTCTTGTACATTACAGAAATCATTTTGGTATCAAGTCAAATATTTGCTGCACTTATCAGTTACATATTCATGGCTGTTCAGTCCAGGAAACTAGCCTGCTTCTGGAATCGTTTACAAAATGTCCTTGTCAAATTGGTGGCGCGATGTCCGAATCATTTGGATTTAATACCAAGCTATCGCAGCGCCCGAATGAAAATCTCCGTTTGGCTAATGTTCGCCTTAGTTTTTGGCGCCTGCTACATTACCAGTTTTAACGACGAAATCAGAGCGTACCTAAATGAACAAAAGTACAATTCTGTGACGTATTGGGTAATGTTCTCAGGGTTTGCTGTCTATTCGGTACTCCTCTCCATGCATATTTTGCATTCAACCTGCTTCACTACATTTGTCTGCGTTCTGGTAAGCTGCTCTAGAACGCTTGGAAATATTGTGATGCGACAGGATGGACAAGGAAGGATGAGAAATTCTCAGAGTCGCTTACTGTTTCAGGAAACTACAGAAATATACGAAGAGATTGTGAATCTAAAATGTCTACTGGGTCGGATTTATGGAGTGCACATTGGATTGGAAATCTTGGCAATGATTATTTGTGTAACAATCAATTTCTTTTTCTTGATTTCAACTATTTTTAACCCTGAATTTTCTAGTCTGTTTTTTCTAAATCTGGCTATACTCCTACCCTATCTGATCTGGTTTCATGGGATTTGTGAAACATGTGGAGACCTGAATGACACGGTACATGTTTAAATCCTAAATACTCAACTTGCTTTTCGGTTGTCATTTTAAAACTCTTGATAATAAATTTGAATTCATACATGCGCATGGTGCTTTGTAAATCCCGTCACAAGTGCTGTCATGATTCCATTATGTATTTGTAATTTGTTGCATAATTTGACGTTTAAGTATTTTGGTATTTTTAGATGAAGTCGTGCTATAAGAGTTTTCGTAAAGCTATGGCCATCGCGGTCAAGAATATTTCTTTGGAAGATTTATCCCCGCTTCAGATTGAACCGCCGCAAGTTCTAAGTGCCTCTGGGTACTTTCTAATTGACATGAAACTCTTCACCACTGTAATTTTTTACGTTTAATTTTCTACTGACCTATTTATGATTGAAATTTCAAGTAAAGAGTATTCTTTCAATCATTTTTATTTGCAGGTAATGGGAACCATTGCTACATATCTTGTAGTAATGCTCCAGTTTGCCTTCTCTAGTGGGATGAATAGTACCACTGACGGAAAAGGTTTTTCTGGTGACAAAATGGTTAATTTTTCCGTCACTTGAGTCTGTGTGTGACTTTAAGCCTGTTAAATATTTATTTGCTTGTTAGGACTAATGCTTGCATAAAGGTCAAGTGGTTGCGGACCGGCTAATGAGTTACGAGAGGTCAGTAGGTTAATTTCTATATCATGCTAAACGTCTTGCTATAATTGCCAGTTGTGAAATATGATCATTATATATATTTTTACTAATAATTACAGACAATCTCTTTATTTTTGTACGTGTAATACACGCTATCATCATTCATGCCAAAAGTTTAAGAACATTCTCTTTTAAATGCCAGCACATTTTCAGTTTTAACTTCATATAATTCTTCAAATCCAGCCATGTAATTAGTATGCAACTCGTTCATATCAATTTAAAAATTATCTTTAAAATAAGAAACTAATTTTTTTCCCCAAACGAATATCATATTCTACAATTATTATGCTAGAAAATACCATTTTATTCTATTACTTATCCACAAGTCATGTAGCTTTAATTTCTTTTAAAATCTCCAATAATTATTACAATTCTAACACAAATAAGTTTTTTTTTGAAGACACCACAACAAGTTCCAATGAATTTATATATCATCATATATTATTATCATCTCATATAACTATCACATGCACTATATATGAACTATATAGTAGAGTTTTTCGTTTCAATAAATTGTCACATTATAGAAGTTTTCCAATAATCTAATATTATGTAGTAGTAGTATTAGTTTCAAATTTAGTTGTACAACATTCAATAAATTTCTTCAAGTTACATATTTTTTATGAGAACAACAATTGGTTACAATTTACGTTTTTTTTGTTACATTTAGCAAATATATTACTTTTTTAAGATCACGAACAAGTGTAAAATTCATGTTTGGTAGGTATGTGCATAACTCTTGATATTTCTGTTACAGTTTGGATCATTTATCGATCCTCTTTAATTCTTGAAATAAATTTGTAATTTTTTTAATTCAAATTTTTTTACTAAACAACTTTGCTCTGTTTGTTGATGACTACTAATTACTACTAACTAACTGCCCTAATACTGTGCATGGTATAATAATCAAGTGACTCCTTGACCCCGTACTTTACAATCTAATCACTGCTATCATCTGTCGTACTGCTTATCATCATTCTTGATGTGTTGTTAGTAAAAATTGTGATTTTTTTAAAAAGAGTTATTTCCTTCATTTATGTATTTGGTTGTATTGGACTAGTAGAAACATGTTAAATTATTTTTTTGAGTAATTATTCTGAACAATATTATGTAGTCTAAAATTGTGGTAAGGGTACACGTTAATTTGTTTCAATTATTTTCAATCTTTCGGTTAGACAATAGACGGTAATTACTGTTACATAATATCTTCAAGTTTTTAATATTAATCGAGGTAGAAAATCAAATGGTATACTTTTAGATCTGTCACTAAACATCTAAAAAAAAGAAGGCATAAAGGTGACTTTTTTTCAACTCGTTTTAATTCTGAAAGAGCTAATAGTACGGCATGTTTTCCAATTGTTTTTTTTTCTCACGAAAAAACTTGGCACAAAATAAAAAATATTGTGATTTTAGATGTCAAAATGAAAGAAATATGTTTAGATGAATGTATACTCTCAATTTTGCATACCTGTATGCAGAACGTTTTCTTAAAGAGACATTGAGTAAATCAAAGGAATTGCTTATTGTGAAAAATGTTTTTAAATTATGGGCTCGCAAGTTCTCTTAGCTGTTCCTTTGAATCCCGCCTTACATGAACATCGTCCAATTCTTCCATGATCTTCTTGTTCAAAACGTGTGCATTTTGCATTTTCGATACAAGCATGTTCTTGTTCCATATTACACCTGGAGCCCATAAGTCCCCGACATTTTCTTAGTTTTGGGTCAAAATGTTGCAGCATGTCTGGGCAAGAGCAGTTGTTATTTATGCAGGCCAATCCAGGATAAGGATCACATTCAGTGTCATACTGCAATAGTCAATTAAATGTAATCAATTTTTTTATGTCTATATCTACCAAGTTTCAAATACCAAGTTTATTAATTCAGTCATAATGATATGTCCTACTCACTTCGCAAGTAGAACCATATACTTTGACACATCGGCCCATTTCAGTTTGCAAATATCCAGGTTTGCATTTACACTCCGTAACCGCATTCAGCTGAATGCATTCGGCATTATTTGTACAGTAAAGTGCAAATTCGGATATGGTGTCATTCATTGCGCAAGGTCCACCAGCAAAAGACAAGCATTGCCCAGTTAGCTCATCATACTCCATATGGATGGGATACTTACACTGGCAAATCTTTGACCTGCATGACAACTTGGAATCACCACAAGGATGATCCGGCCCACATTCCATGCCATAACCTTTTTGGCATGTTCGGTCGCTATGAATTTGCGTTCCAAAACCACATCTGCACACACCTTCCTCACAAAAAGCATCTTGAGGACAGTCGTCTACGATTCGGCCGTCATCTTTATTCTTCTTCGTTTCACAAGCCGCACCCGCCGGGACTAGGCATTTGTTCAAGTCTGTATCGTACACTCTTTCTGGACCGTCGCATTTGCAGGTTCCAGTGGTCTCATCACAACTAAGAAACAAATCTGGATCACATTCATTATCCACCTTACAGGAATCTCCATACCCCTTTAGCTTGGCGCAGGTGCCATCCTCCGCTTCAAAGTAGTTTTTCTTGCATTTGCAAAAGTGATCTTTGCCATCATGCTCGCAAAAAGCGTTCGCTCCACATCTCAATGTCCCATTGCCATATCGCCAGTGATTGGTGGTAAATGCCTCGAGAGTGGAATATTTTCTCCTCTTCGTCATTAAAAGGAAAAAACTTTTGTGCGCAATTGGTCCTTGCTTTACCCACACATCTTTTTGCAGATTCCTCATAGTACAGTTCTTCCTTGCCAGGAGGGTTGTAGCAAGTGCATTTCATTTGCTTGCAATAGAACCATTTTGTAAAGTCGCATTTTCGACTTTTGTTACAAACCTCGCCGTATAGTTGGCGATGACCGGTATTCGCAGTGGCAGACGGGTGTATATTTATTGCGATTATCGATGTAAGCAGCACAAATGCTAGTCTTAGATTCATTTTTCTGGGAGGAAAATTTCGGCAACTGTCAAAGGTTTGATGATACGAGAAAAAGAAAATTTACATACAATTTAGTCCTCAAGTCATGCAATAGTAAAGATGAAAGTACCACACAAAAACAAGAGTTTTATTACAACTTTACTCATATTATGATTTAGCGATCTTGTCAAATAATTTAATACATAAAAAGGAAGTAAATAATCCAGAGGGGAAAAAACTAATCCACTCCACCCAAGCGTATACTTACCTTATTATTAGCCTCCTTTTTTATGTTCAATATGTCACTCTTTACTTTCCTCTAAACTTTGTCCCTTTTTTTCTTTTTGTTTATTGCAATTCCTCAAAAACGCAATCTCCTACAGCAGGCAGGCAGTGTCAATGGCACTAACCAAAATATGCAATAATGACACACGAAGCACAAACAAAGAGAGAGAGCTTCTGCTTGCTAGCGCAATGAATAAAGAAGTGAAGAAATGAAGTAAATATGATAATAAACTTGTTGTATCATTCCCCGAAAAAACTGTGAAAAAGCTACTCAAGTGCTGCTGCAGTGCACTAAGGATAATGGCGTGTTGTTGGTGTTGTTCTCTCTTTTTTATTATTTGCTTGCTTACTATCTCACTTTGTATCTTTCTTTCTCTTTTCTCTGCTGCTGTTTTGTTTTTTTATTACTTTCCGTTGTGCAGACAAATGCACTTATTTTTGCGTGCTAGAAAAAAAGCAAAAAAGTGTTGAAAATCCAATAAAATGATGGTAAAAAAGTGGAAAGTACACAAGAAGCGAGATAAAGCGCAAATGAGAAAACTGGAGGAGAAACAGCAGCTAATAATATTGTGGTGAGAGGTGATGGTGTAATGTGTTTTGTGGTGAAAGTGAAATGAAAGTAAAAGACGAAACAAGGTGAATAGTACGAAAGAGTGTGTGTGTGTGAGAGAGAGAGAGGAGATGAAATTTAGAAAGCTGAAGTATTATTAATGTTATTCCCATTCTCTCTCTCTCTCCAGTTCTCTTTTATGTATGCATATTCACAATGTGTGGTAGTGATATTTGGTACTTACACAAACACAAACAAGAGAGAGAGAGAGAGAATTTCATCTTGTGTGCTTGCTTTCTCATTCCACTTGTAGTGAACGAGCGATCATGCCTGGAATAAGGAATCGAGGTTATTGTGAGCTAGCTACAAAAAAAGCTCTGCAACAAAATACTACAGCGAGAATCACAGTGAGGACAAACTGGAGTGAACCGGAATGGTGGAGAAAGAAAGAGAGAGAGAGAGAGATAAAAAAATGGAAAACGAACAGCAGGCTGCTGGTGAAAGTATAATGGATATATATATATGTAGGTATATGGCATGATCATTATTAATGTATGAAAATATCATATCCTAAAAAAGTAAGAAGATAATGTACATGTATGAACGTGTTATTATGTATAGGTAAGTATAAATATTCTGAATGACAGAAGCAGCAATCTTCTGGAAAAGTACCAGAAAATATCATCTTTTCATGATGAGAGTAGTTGTTGGGTGCAGGCTGTAGACCAAAAAAGGGATTATGTTAGATGCATAAAATGGATTGCACAATAAAGAAACAAATGAAATATAATAAAAACGGTGCACTGTGCGGCCATAATATTAGATTGGTAGTATGCGAGCTAGCATCATCATCTCTGCAGCAAACGGCATCCAATTGCAATATATTTCTGTGTCAGTATCGATTCACTGCGCAGAAAAGTGTTTAAAAATATAAACATTTCATCTCTTTTTAGTGTTACTCCAACATATACATGGGTTAGGTACATGTCATTTCTCCGTGCTAACTAACTTTTGCGGTGTTTTGGGAGTTGTTCAGAAGCTGGGAAAAATGGAGAAAGTCTTGTTTACATAGTAAGCTGTAAATTTGAGAATTGTGCAATTGCAAAAAGGTGATGGCGATCGTGAGAGTAGAGCTGAAGCTGCTGTCTGTCGCAGATTCCATTAAAAGTACCATTCTCGTTTCGTAAGTTTGATTATTTGATTCACTAAATAAATAAGACTTGAATATTTATTGTAGAGTCAACAAAGAGGTATCTGTCTTTTATTTATTTACTTGGCATACTACTACTAACATTCTTTATTATTACAGTAAGGCTACATCAGTAACAAATAGTCAACTAGAACGAATATTATATATACTTTGATACACTAATAATTTATTCATATTTTTGATTTGAAAACTAAATTTCAGATTTTTTTTTCGTTTATTTGGTATATGTGTAGTATGCATAAATAAAGAATCTTTTGAACTTTGGACCGACTGCATAGTGCATAGCATTACAGCTAATTAATTCATGTTTACTTTAATGCTATATGGCGAGTGAAAACTTGGCTATAACGAGTACTAAGAAAGCACTACTAAATAATTCAGCAAACCTCCAAACCTGACCACTACCGAACTGAATTCCCTCTAAAAATGATGACGCATGCATTCCTCCGTTCTGCATACCCATTTCAAGATTAAGATATTGAGTATAACAAACAGTGTCGTTATTACAAAAGCTAATAATTTCTTTCTCCCAATTATCATTTACCAATCCACTACCTTTTGTTGTTTCCGTCGCTTGCTCACCACTACCACCAGTCTCGTCCTTTCGTCAGTTTGATTTTGAACACGTTTTCTGAGGAGTGGTTACAAATCCACGAGCGCAAATACATTTTCCCCAGTTTAACTGCGAGTTAGCTTTCACACAGTATGCATTACTTGTGCACACTGCGGAAGTGCTGTTTCCATCCTTCCAACATCGACTTCCTGCCAGTCCCACGCATCTTCTCAGCTTATCATCAAACACACTTAGTCTATCAGCACAGTCGCATTTGTTCTCAATGCAAGCCAGTGGGGCCAGATTGTCGCATTCCTCGTCTACTTCACACGGCATTCCATGCGCTTTCACGCAAGTACCCTCATTCGTCTCAACATAGCCCTCTTTGCCTGCAAAATAAAAACCAGACCAACAGTTTTTTTTTGGCTATGAGAAAATTTTTTTTTTTATATTTGCTTTGCACTTGCATTTGCAATAGTTGAAAGCTGTACTTTCCTGACAATATGCATTTTCTGTACAATTCTGAATAAAATAGGGATCGTCCACTCCTTTTGCCTCACGCTCTGTTGTACATGGCCCAGAAACTAGAGACACGCATTCCGTTCCCGTATCGGCAACCTGATGAGACGGATATTTGCAAGCACATCTTTTATTTCTGCAGGTAAACTGTATATCAGAACATTTGTTATCCATGGAGTCGCATGTATCCCCCAATTCCTTTCCACATGTTTTTTCAGTTGTTATTCTGTAGCCGGTGTTACATTTGCAACTGCTATCCCGACAGGAAGCATGTTCTGGACATTCATTTGTTTTGTAATACTCCTCACTTATGGACTGGAACTCGATTATACGACATTTCGAGCCAACGGGTACCATGCACTTGTCATTTTTCGTGTCATACCGGTGATTCTTGTTAGAATCACAGGAGCATTTGCCGTTAATGCATGAAAAGAAACGAAACTGATCGCAGTGTTCATCCAAAGTGCAATCTGCGCCATAATCATGTTGCCGAATACAAGTATGGTTGGCAGCCTCATAATAGCGGAAGTCGCACTGGCAAACGTCTCCAGGAAAGATACACTTTGCATTGGCCACACAAGCCACTTGATACTTCGGACTTTGAACAGAGTTGGAATCTGGCATGGAACGAAGGCAGGAGTAGCTTGCAAGGGCAGCGCAAGAATCTCGGGTGGTGTCGTAGATCATTTCCTGAGGCGCAGCGCAGGAACATTTGCCATCCAAACAGCTGAGGAATTTTACAGGATTGCAAGGGTCTGTATCAACGGTGCATGCTTCTGTGTGGCTTTTTCCTAGGTGCTTAAGCATGTATGCAGAGGACATGGAAGCATTACAAGTACAAAGCCACAGGAGGGCTACACACAAAATACGAATTATTCGGGGCCATTCCTGAAAAAAATAAAATTAAATGAAATTACTCAACTTTCTCTTTCAAAAAGACTGCAAAGGATACCCATGTCGATGTTGTCGCATTTACCATTTTTGCTCTCCAAAAATTACTCTTATGCTATGTCGCTGAAAAACCAAGTAAAACAAAACTTGTCACGATTCCACTTTTTATTTTCCTTGCACACTTTTGTCTTCTTCACTTTGCCTTTGCTAATAACTTTCGCTGTCGCGAAGTAGCAGGTCTAGGAAAAATGATTTAATATCCAGTAATCATCCGATTTAACTTTTGATGATGATGATGACGATGATAATAATAATAATAAATGATAATGGCAATGAGAATGGTGTGTGTAGTAATAATCCAACTTTGCAATCCTCGTCAAGTGTGTAATTAATCACTATTTAATTTTTCAAGGGTAATAAGAACGTGACAGGTTTTGTGAAGAAGTGTGATGATCGTTGTATATAAAACAGTGATTCAACTGGCTTTGGTGGTGGTGGTGGTTGATGTTGCTGCTGCGAAGGAGGAACAACAACGCGGAAATTGTATGCTGGCTTGTGTTCCATGGTCCAAGTCCAACAGGATCATGGTGATGGTGATGATGATCGTCGTAATGATCATTGTATACCTATGTATTTACTCTATGATGCAATAACAATAATGATAATGAATGTATGCGGAATGTTATGTAAACAGACTACGCATGATGTTCGTCGTCGGATAAAATAGTCTTCTTTTTTACTGTGACGATGATGATGGGTAATGAAGACCATGTGTAAGACTTGAGTATTTTGCATTCTCTGAAGATCTAAAAAAAAAGATTGAGGAACCTATGAAAAAATATTGGAAGAGAGAAAGAGAGAGAGAGCAACGGGTTGTTTCACTTTCGCCTATATAGGATTTATGCCAGACTATGTGAATGGAATAAGTGATGGCCTATAGTTGTAGCATGATAATAATATATGGTCTCTAGAATGATGATGAAATGATGACGTTTTATGAAACATGAGCCGAAAAATGTGAGTTATTTTGTGCAAAAGGCGTATCAAATTATGAGTTATGAAAGTAATTATTTTAATATGATAATATCATCGAGTCAAATCAAACTCTGTAGATAGGATTTTTTTCGGTGGTAGTGTTTGGTACTACTGGGTTTTGATTACTTGCGTTGCATGTTTGCTTGATTGCGAGAAGGTGGTTTTTTTGGTATGGTGGTGGCAACTGGCAAAAGAAGTAAAATAAAATAAATAAAAAATAAGTTGCAGAAACAGCTAGAGAGAGATAATATGTGAGGAGTTTCTCCCTTTGATTTATTTTTAGGCCAAGAAAACGAGTTGATCGTGTCGTGATACTAACGGTGATGGCACTTGTAAGCACAGAATAATAGGCCACCATGCATGCATCGTACCACACTGACATAAACATAAAAGTTGTGGGTTGTATGTTTTTTGGAATAATAATGGAAACTGAGTGCGTGCTGATGATGCCACTAGAATAACTGCAAGTTACGGGTTTATGAGACTTGAAAAGACTATGTAATAATATTTTAGTGCTTTGTAAAATACTAATGGAAATTGACAGGCAAAGCGTAATGTTAACAGTAATGGTTTATGTTGTCGTGAAGAATGACGATTGGAAGAGATGAAAAGATGAGATAAATAGAAAGAGATAGATAGAGAGAGAGAGATGGAAGGGGATGATATTAATGTTTGGTTTATATGTGAAGTAATGTAGCACGTCTTTTGTACATCAGTTTGTTGCATTGCGATGTGAATAGAAAGATAGAAAATAAAGTGGATGACTTGCTTCTTGAAAAGAACAAGAGCAATATGAAAGTACTTGAGATCCACTTTAGCAACAATTTTACAAAATGTGAATCTGTCTCATGTCTTTTCTCTGGTACTTCTTTCAAGGAAAAAAAGAAGATTTTTTAAATGCACTCTCTCATTTTATATTACGTACTAAAAGTATAAATGCATGCAATAGTAATGATAATAATGGTCATGATCACGATCATGATGTTGATGGCTGTGATCAGTGAAAATGACAATTGAGGTCAGTAAATCAAGGAGAAAAGAAATAAAAACATGAATGGACACCAAGTGACATTTGTGGCTGATGTTTATTTATGAATCATAAACAGTTTAAAAATACGTTATAACTTGGAGTAATTTTGAAAAAATATTTCTAAAGAGAAAAAAAAACAAAAAATAACTACATAAATTAATTAAATTAATAGCTATTGTAAAATTAGGACGATGTTATTTATTTTATATAAAATAGTAGCAGTCCAACAGGTCACAGGTTTAATTGTAGGGTCACAGTAAGACAGAGATGACAGGGAAATCTGATGGGGTAGGTGTGCGTAACAACTTATATTCTACGAATGTGACCAACGGAAAATACTTTAAAAAAATAACTACATAAATTAATTAAATTAATAGCTATTGTAAAATTAGGACGATGTTATTTATTTTAAATAAAATAGTAGCACTCCGCCAAGTTACAAGTTCAATTGTAGGGTCACAGTAAGATAGAAATGACAGGGAAATCTGATGGGGTAGGTGTGCGTTACAACTTATATTCTACGAATGTGACCAACGGAAAATACTTTTGTTATTATATGGAAAATAATGCTAAAAAACTAGGTAGGAATGCATTTAAGATGCAATTTCGAAAATTCATATCCAATTTTACATTCACACCGACCATCAAGTCGTGACACATGTTCCACACAAATCCCATTCTCTATGCATTCAGTTGGTACATCCATTCTGAAGCTGAGAATTCTTTCCAATTGGATAAACTTGCAGCGAGCTCCAACAACGCCCACGCATTTTCTTCGTTTCTCGTCCCAAACCAGCATTTCGTCTGGACAGGCACACCGTCCATTCACACATGTCAATAGACCAATTATTTGATCACAGTCTTCATCTTCAATGCACTCGGAGGAATAGCTGGGCACACAATTTCCAGAAGAATCCTCAGCGTACCCTAATAAACACTTACAGACATAGTCAAACATGACATTTGCCTCGTCAGCAGACTCGGATTTGACACATTCTGAAAATGGAACACAATTTTGGCTGAAGGAAGACATTTCATCTTCCAGGGAAATTAAGGAGGAAGGAATGCATGGTCCATCAGGTTTACTTAGGCATTGACCCAAAGTCTCGTTGTACATTTGGTGAACAGGATATCTACACTGACAGCGACCAGATCTACAAGTGAGCTGAATGTCGGAGCATGAATTTGCTTGCATGTCACACAAACCTCCATGAGTTACACCACAGCTTCCGTCCGAAGACATTTTGTATCCATCCAGACAAATACATCGGTCATTGGAACAATCTGCATTCCTCACACATTCCATTTCCACAGTGGCTGAATATGCGTCACACTCGCCGCCAACGGGAATATAGCATTTTCTCTTGACACGATCAAAAACCATAGATTTTGAGCATTGACACATGCCTTCAATACATTGCAATCCCTCCGCTGCACGACACTGACTATTTGCATCGCAAGACTGGGAAATTGTCCGTTTTCTAAGGCAAAGTCCACGGTGGTCTTTGAAATGCTCTGGTGAACATCTACAAAATCCTCCCGAACAATGAGCGTTATCCACGCAGTTAGAATCACTGTCAAAAAAATCCAGTGGGCCACCTCCTGCGACTTCTGTAAAAAATGGAATGTTTTTCCGCAGTTTATTCCAGAAATAGGCGGCAGGAAGCGTTCTAGTAGCAGCCACGTCACTTGCACTTCCAAGCTCAGTGTCTTCATTGCTCCGATGTTTGAAGGGTAACATCATTCCACATTTTGAACCAGCTCGAAGTACGCATTCAGTTCTTTTCCCACGCTCTACAAATTTTTCAGGATTCAAACGGGCAATGTATTCAGGAGATGAGCAAACACAAGTGCCATTGGAACATGTGAGCCCGAAATGGGGTGCACAATCGTCTATTGATTCACATGATTCTCCGTGGTATAAAAATCGTTTTGTATGCGGTTTTGAAATAAGAGTAAAGGAATCTGATGATGAGTTGCGATGTTGCGATAAAATTTTATTTAGTAAAGCAATTTCCTCAATTTTGTGAAAGCTTCTTGGGGCATTGTGAGATGGCAGCCAGTGAAGAGCTACTAGGAACGCTAATAAATGAATTGGCAAACCAGACATTCTAACACAAATCTCAAATAGTTTTATGCAAACAACCCGACAGATAATACCCGACTGACAAAATTTTAAGCTTTGCTCTCAATAGAGAACGGAAACGGAGGTAAAAATAAAAACACACATAGATGTTAAGGTTAAGCGTCATTAAAAGATTTAAAACCGATTACCGGGACTTCCCACTAATAATAGATATAAAAAACCCCATGTTTTAGACATGAGCAATATGTCGGCGATATTGTTGGACGTGAGCACGCGCTGATTACGTTCATTGAAAAATTCACATTTAGATATATAAGAGGATTGCATGTTATGTAGTAATGACATTATGTTATTTAGGTTCATACAGTTTAGTAGTATTACAGAACTAAAGATAAAATTTAGTCGAAGGTACTACATGTATAAATTTGTGTGCCTATTTTTATAATTATTGAGGCATAATGCACGTACCCGTAATGAGGACTTGGATCTTTACAATACAAATAAGTAGTTATTGCTATAAATGTAGCTAGAGAGTTTACACGCTGTAAGCACACGTTCTGTTTGCAATTTCCATTGAGTACTTATCACAAATGCATTGACCAGCAATCTCTGTTTCTGGTATGACGCAGCTGGCAAATTCAATACAGTTCGGTTTTTCTCTTGTACAACGGGATCCTACTAGACCCACACACTAAATATTCAATATTCAAAAATATTAATATACTATTTTCTATAATAAGCAGTGTACGTATAATTCTACTTTATTTTACGCACCTTTTTAATTGTTGAGTCAAAATGTTGTAGCAAGTCATAGCATGCACATGCTCCGTTTCTGCAAAATAATGGTGTAATCGGGTCACACTCGTCTACTTCGCAACTTTCCCCAAATCCTGGAGAACAGGTGCCTCCTTTAGTTTGCACGTAGCCGGGTCTGCACCTTTTAAGGAACCATATTTTCATATTATGACCAAATTCTTGAGAGTCAAACACGCTTCTACCATATTATTATCATTAATAATTTTAATTTCTAAAGTTTTTACATACTCGCATTCTGAATAGAAGCCCTTGTCAACACAGTATGCATTCTTGATACATTTCTGAATGTCGTAAATTCCAGTGACATTCTTCTTTACGGAGTCCTTTTTTGGAAAGGTACATGGGCCAGATACAAGACTCAAACATTCTTGGGTTCGCTCGTCAAAAATTTGGTGAATCGGGTGTTTGCTACACATTGACGATACGAAAGTATATTTTGTAGGAGTTCGGTGTTCACAAACCAGACGTATGAAGGAAGGATTTTAAGCTAAATGAATTAAAGGTATTTAACTGTGTACCATTGACACTGGCCGTTAATGCAGTTGAAGTATATGTCAGCACATTTCTTTCCCCCGGTTTGATTACAATCGGCCCCAAATCCTAATTTGCATTCTTGACTGACACTCTTTGCATATCCTGGCTTACATGCACACCTTCCCTGACGACATACGGCGTTACTTGTACACTCAGAGTCCCCATCCTCCGTTTCGCATTCAGAGTCAACCACCGAAACACAGGCTTTTCTTTTCTCATCATAAATCTGGCCTGTAAGACATGAGTATAGCAAAACAGTTTTGACATTATCGAATTTTTTATCATCTTCTTTTTTTCATCTTACCAAAAAGCATAAACACATTGTACTTCAATAAAATTATTTTATTCTTTCAGGTAATGTCATTGTAATACCACGCTTGTCGCAAGCACATGCCCCACCAATACAGACAAGGCCTTTTGTTGTGGTGCTATCGCATTCTTGATCTGTTGCACAACTCTCCTTGTACAACTTTTTCTTCATGCAGCTTCCATTATTGCTTGGGTAGAATCCTTCGGAACAAAGACAGACTCCTGATGTATCACAAAAAGCACCCTCAATGCAATTCACGCTCACCTTCCACATGTCCGAGTTGATTTCACACTTTTTCCCAGTGAGAACCACACAGCCGCTGGTAAACTCGTCGTAGATCATGTCCTCAGGAGTGAAACATGAACAAGCTCCTTGTTGACAACTGACCAACTCTCCGTGACAGTACTCGTGGGCCTCACAAGCGTCCCCATATTTTTTCCCAGGTTCTCCTTCTGAAAACGGTGTACCGCTAATGACTCCCAGAGAAATGGAGAAAGTGAAAAGAGGAAGGAACAGAAACTTTATGTGGAAGGTAGTACGCATTTTTGGAGTGACAATTTTCAGGCACGAAAAATGTTTACAAAATCGTCAAAAAATATTTCGAACTCTGTTTTAATAATTTGTAAATTATTACAATAATTATTTTTTACTACTGTGACCTGTTTATTCCTAACTGAACAAGCGAATAATAGAATATTATGAATGGAAGGTAGAGAGAGAGGGAGAAAAGAGATCATGAGACAAAGATGTCAGCAAGTTAGCCAGCTAGTCAAAGTTCTCTGGTTAGAAGCGAACTAAAAGTAAATTAAGTGGTTAAAACCTTCAATTTTCGTCACTTGTGCTGTAATAATAACAGTAGAATTTAATGCATTACAAAAATATCCTATAAGAGAGAACTATGCTTGATGAAGTGCATCAAATAAAGCTTTGTCAAGTGATTGCCCTGCTATTTTTCTGTGAGCTGATTGATGTGCTAAAATGTCAAGATTAAAAGATGAAGTCATACCAATTACATGTAGTGCTTCGTCATAAGCTTTCGGTTACATATTGCGTGTGATGGAGTACTATGCTCTCATTTTTGCGACTAGCTTAGACAAATTAGCGAAATTCGCAACATCCTGTTTAAAATGTGCAAAAAAGACCGACGTAAAACACTTATACTTTAACGCTGCGCTGTGCCGCTCTAAAGGGCTAGAAATTTATTCGCACCACCACCACTAAAGGCTAGTTGGTGATTTTAAACAAGGAGCACGTTCTACTTGTATGTAGTGCACTTTATCGCAATTTTTGTGGTTGTTAGAAATGCACATGAGTAAATGCGTCAAGACGGAGAAAAAATTGTAGCTGCTGAAAAAATGGAAATAAGTACACTTAGTTTTAAAGTGATCTTGAAACTTGATGATACAAAATGCACTAGTAAAAAATAAATTGCTTACAACTTTCATTTTTATTAGTCTATAATATTTAATTTTTTGTAGTGACTATGTACAAGAACTGCGCTGTGGTTGGTTTGCTTGATGATGATGATGATGATGATGAGTTACATTTTACATTAATAATTAATTCTTGGTAATAATAGATAGAAGAGGTATAAAAATCATTGCTGTAAATTCATTTAACTAAGCTGAATTAACACAAGTGGTACAGTATTTGAATATTGAACTATTGAACATTAACGTTGCATAAATTAATTCTTGAAAATCTAGTCTAACCTAGACATTATACAACTATTTATAAGTATAAAGAATATTGTGTTTAATGAACGGTTTTTTAATTAGTGGTTAATTAACTGATGGAACACAAATGCGATCACGACTGATACTAAAGTTTTCTTTGCACCGACATTTGCCAGGCAGTTGGGGATTGGGTTGAGAACACATGGCGTTAGATGTACAAGAGTACTCATTCGAATCTTTCTTATTGCACCTGGAGCCAACCAAGCCCCTGCACGTTCTCGTTTCTTTGTCATACTTTGCCAAACCGTCTCTGCAGTCACATTGGCCATCCACACAAAATAACGGTGGGATTGGGTCACAGTCCGAACTGGTCTGACATGGTTCTCCCTGCCCACCAAATTTCTGGCAGTGACCACTCGGCATTTCTAGGTGACCTTCCATGCACTGACACTCGCGATACATGGAAGCACCAACTTGTACACATTGTGAGTTTCTTCCGCAATTAATATCGTCCACACAAGGACCTCCGGGGGCGGATAAGCAAGAACCTGTTCCTGCTGCGGAAGAGTTGTCAAAGATTTCATAGTTTGAGTACTTGCACAAACACTGGTTATCAATGCATGCCAAGTCAGGAGTATTACAAGGTCTAGATTCAGTACAGGGGTCGCCGTAATTGAGTCTCATTTCACAGGTTTTACCAGACGTTTCCAAAAATCCCTGGGCGCATCCGCACACAGCCACGTGTTCCAAACACACTCCATTATCCAGACAATCATCATCTCCAAAACAAATTGCCCCTACTAACGAAACACATCTCTTGCGACGCTTATGATAAAACTCGCCAATGTTGCAAATACATTTTCCCTCAGGTCCTGAGCAAACATCGCTTTTGCATTCTAGACCACGCGTGCATGGCTGACCGTAGTTTTTCTTTCGTTGACACGAAGTACCCTCCAACGATTGGTAGTAACCGTATGTATTACACGCGCAAACTCCTCCAGCACTCATGGAACAAAATGCTCCCTCCACACACCGAATAGACGGGGGTAAATCCTTGGGGTTGTATTCTGCATACTCTTGAGCAATTTCGAAACATTTTTCTCCCAAACGCACCACACACGTTTGTCGTGTGTAGTCATAAATAAAGGAATTTCTGGCACAGTGACAGTAGCCATTTTGACAAGTAAGCCATTTTCCAAAGTCACAATCGCTACATTGAAAAATATTATACCTAATTCAGTGTTTATACAGGATTTGCAAACTTGTGAGACCTGATAAGCATTAATCATTGAAAAAAAAATGAAATCATACCTGTCACATGCACAGGGCTCGCTATATCCCCTTTTTGCAAATTCCGTTTCTCCACTCTCGCTTCCATTGCTACCTCCATTACGATTTCCATTCTGGCGGTGATTATTGACTGGTACGACTGACGCAGCCTCATGGTGCGTTGACCTGACTGATAATGTCAAAATCAACAACATCACATGAGTACGCATTCTTATTACCCACTTGCTACTACACAAATACCGCCAATACCACTAACAAACAGTAATATTCCTCTCGTCATGTAACTGTAATAATAGTAAAGGTGTAACGCTTGAGTTAACAACATTGCTCGTCTTTGACTTTGAGCAGCTAACGGCTTTTCAAATTAAAGGAGATGATAAAGATGATTTACTCAAGGAGCCCACGTTAAACTCGAGCCTTGTACTACTGGCGGCAATACTACTAACAACATGTGCGCTTGCAGATTCACTCATCATCATAATAGCAGTTATTATCATTCAGCTCTCAACTTTTTCCTTTTGCTCTTTAATATTCAGTATGAGTTTATTTATCTCGTCGTGTCGTCGTCAGTCAGTCATCAGTGTTATTTTGGAGGCGATGATGATGCTACAAAGAAAATTATTAACTGGCTTAATTGACTTTATTCCGCGAAAATTTATGATGAAATGAGTGGCACGAGAAGGCATTTCATATATTTAATAATAATAATATTATATGAATAAATTTTTGCAATGCATATTATTATTTATGATTTAAGGTTCACATAAATACACTCACACAACAGCTTATATAGCGCACATGCTAAAATTACAAACAGACACTTGAAACTGAAAAAAAAAAAAATTATTCTACTCCATTTTCTTCTGTTCCATATTTTTTAAGCATCGTCATCATCATCATCATGACCATTATTCCATCTCGTAAAAAAGTTGCTTCCTGAACACTACATATCATCATCATCAGTATATTCACCAAGCAAAAAACACTCACCCGCAATAATTCACGTATGTTGTATAAATGTAAACGTGTACATGAATGTAAGTTTCCATCCATTCCACCCAACTGCACATTTAATGTGAATCGTCTATCACCAAAAATGTTTGCAATGTGTCGAGCTAAAAAGTCTGGCTAAATTAGGAGTAAGGTCACAGAGTAGCAACGCAATAAAAAAAAGTAAAAAAATGACTGTAGATTCAATAGACATTCGCAATGGCTTTTTAAAAAAATGCTGCTGACCGATCAAGACCAACCAGCCTTTGCGATAGTTAAAATACAAGCGTGTGTGAGAAAAAAAAGAAAATTGCGAGGATATTTTATTTTATTAGTTGTATGGGATTTTTTTAAGTGTGACTTGATATTGGGTACACTTCAATCAGGGGAAAAAATTGGTTACGCATGTTAAATTGGATGAAAAAAATGTAATAATATATTTTACTACACACTGATTTACTACAAAGTTTACATAGATATTTTAGATTTAAAAGTATATTTACGAGTAAATATATTTAAATTATATACTTTTTTTTACAAGTGTATTCCATAATGTGAACGGTGACGATAAAAATTATTGGCAGATTTTGGGGGATCATTATTTTTATTCACATTTGGTGTAATAATTTTCACAGAGGATACTCTAGACGATGCGGTAGCTTGTGTTCTTTGAAGCTTTTCGTTGACTCGTCTCTCATAATTTTCTGTTCTTAGTTGCTTCAGCTGTTCCAACATTTTATCAATTTCTTCGTTTGTTTTGTTGATTCCATTTATGCTCTTAGTATTTTTGTTAATATTATCAGGACTTTTCAAATAAGAGTATGAAACTTTACTGGGAAAAGTGAATGGCCTGTTATTTAACTTGTTACCACTGAAGACAGAAACAGGTTGTTGTTGTAGCTGCTGCTGTTGTTGCTGTTGTCTCGCTAAACTTTCAAAACTCTGAATTTTCTTCATTGCCCTGATAAGCTTCACTGATTTCATTTGCTTGGCAGCTAGAATTTTTTGCCGAGTTTCCTGCAACTTTTTCTTTTCCTCTTCTTTTTGTAAACGTAATTTGATCTGTGTCTCGGGAATGGCAATACTTCTGTAAAATTGATTGGGATTTCCCATTGTTTCTTTTGTTCTTCTTAGGGCTAGCTTGGCTGCTTGAATTTGCTGAATTTTATCCTGTCTACGGAGTTCATCTTGCTGCCTTTTTAGTCGGGCTTCAGCTTGTAGCTGTTCCGTTTCTTGCTTTACTTTGTTTGCCTTGAGCTGCTTGGACCGTTGCATTTCATCAAAGGCGCGTTTGGAGTCGTAGTTTGCCTTTTGTAAAGCCTCTGCCATGGCCTTTCTTCGTTCCTTTTCAGCTTCACGCTGTTTCTCAAGAATGCTTTGCCATTCCTTTTCCTAATTTCAAGGGATTCAAATTTCAAATTATTCTTTTCATTTATTCTCATTATCACGCGACTTTTTATTGTCAATCATCATCACACCTTTTTTCGTGTACTTTCTGCAATTTTTTGCTTTTCATCTGCCACTTTTCTACTGGCTGCAATTGCCTTTTCATACGCCAACTTTGTCTGAAGCAGGCGTTTCGACTCTGCAGTCTTGGCTTCCTCCGCTTCCTTCTTCTCTAGCTCCTTTACAGTATTGTCTACTTCAAAAATGGCAGCGTTTGAAACCATCAACGATTCAAGTTTATCTCTCTCCTTCTTCTCCGCTTTCTCCAAGACATGTTGCTGTCGCAGGATTGTTGTTACAGTTGGTCTAGCCCGCGGTTGTAAACCTGGCGTCCCAGCTTGTAAATCCATGTTAGAACTATCCAAGAGATTCTTTGATGAAGGGTCATTATTCGGTCCCAAAAGCAATTGTGATACTTCCTGTCGTTTGTTAATACTATCGAGTAAATCACTTGTGGACGCTCTCATGAGTCCATGCCTAACAAATTTTTTCTTGTTGGGTTTCATGCTTCCAGGTGTTGGTGATGGAACAATAGGATGCTGGTGACCCACAACTGCCACATTACCGCTACCCGTACCTCCACTATTTCGGGCAGACCCTCGGTTTGACAACTGAAGTTCCTCTGACGTAAATGCAAGCTGGCTATCATGATTGCCTTTAGCTGGCAAATGTGCTGCTTCGAATAAACTGGGAACGCTGTCACTGTTTGAATCAGGTTCCTCAGAGGTGGAGGATGAAGTTCTATGGAATGGGAAACGCGCATTCCTCTTGCTACTCTCATTGTACCCATTCGTGGGTACAGGTATTAAAGACTCCTTTCTGGAAAGTGATGAGGAGGATGACACTAGCATGACGAATTATCATTATTCATGTACAACGTTTCTTTTGGGTGGAGGTTTTAATTGCATGGAATATATTTTGGCATAATCAATCAGTAGCAGGAGTGAAAAAATGAAGCCATATTGGGGTATTGTAATTTACTGGAGGAAACAATATCAGATAACTGTTCACTATGGAAAAGCTGTAACATACTCGAAGGATGCAAGATTCGATTCAACAGTCCCACTGTCCGCCAATTTTCCTTTGACGCTTGTTATTACCTTTGTAGATGTCATACATAATGTTTTATAAACTATGTGTTACAATGCGGATCAGCACTTATTTTCTTCTTCTTCTTGCCAAATTGCAAAGAAGAGTAGATGACATGAAAAGGTCATTCGGAAGAAAGAAAAAATCTCGGCACAATCTTGACAGCTCAAATAGTGATGTTCCGGAACAAGTTACAATTAGAGAACCAGTGAATCTTCCTAAACGAAAAACTGCATTTGATTCACCAGAAAAAGCTCAGCGTAATAGGGAAAGAATAAGGAATGATGATGAGTACTGTATTCAACAGTCCCCATCACAAGAATATGAAGATTTACAACCAGTTTCATCACCACCCATGCCAGGATTTTCCATGCCTTTTCCACACAGTTCTGTACTTGAAGGACTGCAGTGGTATGAGATTCGAAAAACTATAATAGAATCTTCAGGAGTTCAGTTAGAGGAGGGTGCGGGTGATGAAACACAAGAAAGAAATCTTTTGGAAACATATTCACTTCCACATCTTATCAAAGCACAAGACGACGAAGATGCCAATACACCAGAAAAGGTGAGAGCTAGAAAACATTCTGTCCATTTTCCTGATACCATCAAATTGGATGTAGGCGAATACGTGCCGCACAGTATATTGGGTGAAAATGAAGACGGTACTTGTAAAAGTTGTAAACATCAAGCTGCTCCACCCGAAGTACAAGCTTTGATCCATGCTCGATGTCATTCAGATGTAAAATCACAGCAGGCATATAGTACAGTAGAGTTGTGAGCCATCATGAATACCTTAAAAATGAGTTTTAAAATTTTCCTCTTTTAATATGAAAACTAACATTTTAAAATATGTTGTAGACTCGATGCTCATGCCAAAACTGCTTATTATAGAGGAATTTACTTTACGCTTTTCTCTCTTGGGATAATAATATGTGCATACTTTGTAGGTGCGGTGATGATTTTTCGTAAGTTTTTATTATGCAAAATTATGCTTACATTATTTACTTGATTTTCATGAAAATAAATGATGATGTCTGATGTCTTGTATCAAACTTTTTTTTTCTGTTGGTTAGTAGGCTACATTAGGAATTTTTGACGATAGCTGTATTGTAGTTTGAGTTTCAAAGTAAATTATGTGGTTGCTGTACTTGCGTACTTGTTTAATGAACTGGTTATTAATTTAATTATTTTATTTTCTGTATCATTAAATTTTAATACATTTTATAATAAGAATAATGTTTCGAGACACATTAAATCGCATCATTGACACGTTGTATGTTTATATAGCATTACAACCATACTCTTTATTCATTTATTACAACAACAATATAGCCGTATTGGCAAAAAAAGGACAATGTAACAATGCAGCAGCACTAGCATTAAGAGTACATATTGATGTTCTCAATATATATATATTATTATGCACTTACCTATAGACAATAGGCTCACTTATCCGTACTTTTTACATTTATATCATTAAAATTATTTCTTACACTGATGAGACCAATCTCTTTCCAAAACTTCTCCAGCTTTAGTAATATACTAGTAGTAGTTGGTTTGGTGTTCACTTCAATAACACACATCATGCATAATTTGCCAACACCAAACTGCCATCATTTTTGCAAAGTTTTGTGTAAATTATGCAAAACTATGCCTGCTATACCTCAGCAAAACGTTTTTTTTGTTTAAAAAATTTTACCGAGTCAGTGACCATTTTATGTGTACGAAGCGGTACATATTCAAATGCTATTTAAAATGTAACAGCGCACATTTAGTCAAGTATATGTGGATGCAGCTATCCAAACCTGTCGTAATTCTTGACTGCTCTATTTTCTGATAATAACAAGCAAGCGTTTAGCTAACGTTAATGCCTATTTGCTATTAGTGCGTAGTGCAATCGCCACCTACGACCACCCTATCAGCTCAGCGGGAGTATGCTTAATTTTAATAATAAATATTAGTAGTTGTCGTACCCCTACAAAATTCTTTTAATTTCTATCGATTGTTCTGCTTTACAATATATTTTATACACTTTGTAAAAAGACTAGGATGAAAAGTACAACTACAAACTAACTAATTACTCCTAAAATGACACATTAACTAGCTTACTTTCATTTGCGCTAAAGTATTTACTTTATTTAATTTATAGCTTACTACTGCTGCAATATATTATAGTATAGTTAATAACCATACTCCAAAAGTTACTTATCCAACTTTAAAAGAATAATATTCATGTACATGTAAAGGAGTTTGGTAAGACATTTTCTATTTCTTCTCTTAAAAACCCATTGTGACTTGACCTAGCCGTTGGTAAAACTGAACGGTATAGAAAGATATTATTCTCCTTACGTATTTTGTTATTTACCTAGCCTGCATTGATAACCATCCTATTTATTTACATATTACGTTACATTTCTTTTTTCCTTTTTTATCAAAGTATCTCAACATGTACAAGAATATGAAAATAAAATGGTATTTAAACAAAATTAAAATAATATAAACGTAAATTTATATGTAAATAGAAATTATTGTAACAAAACAGTTCCATTTATCTTGCATGGTTGGAAACAGCTTTCCTTTCAGTTTCCCAACTTAATTTTCCACAAGACTGTAATCTTTCCTGTAAAATATATTATTATTATATTCTTTAAAAAGTAAGTGATCTCTTTTAACCTCACATCTATTCAGGCATATTTTGGTATTTCAATGCAATGCATATTTATATTTTTATGTAAATACAACGCGATCTTTTACTTTTTGTCAATAAGCAGAAAAGCAAAAAATTATTACTTAAGTATATTCAAAAATGGCTTTCTCTTCACATTCTTTTGTTAGCATTGCTCCCTATCTTGCTTCCGAATGACGATGAAAGGGGCGACATTTAATATGACAATGACATTTTTGCAAAGAACAATGCAAAAATCAATATTTTTAAACAGCCTAACAAATTAAATTAATAATATTGTTACTGTTATATGAGTATATGTGACGTGTGTGGCATGGCAAGAGAAAAACAGAGTGCATTAAAACAGCTTGTACTTAACAGCAAATAGTAGTTATATTATTTCTACTCATTTATAGATTCTAGATAATAATAATATATTCATTTAGTCCTTCCAAAAAAACTTACTTGTTCTTCTTCTTCTTCAACTTCTTTTCATTAATCAATATATCATATCAGTCTTTGGCATCTTTTTTATAACTTTTTTTTGTATCCATTTACCTAAAGTATATCATTGTCAGTATATATTATAATATTGTAGGCTCATAAATTATGTTACAATTTCGACAATATTTTTTTCATACAGACATAAATAGCCGTAAAGTATACATACTTACTTTTGTTACTACATTATACAATAATTATAATAACATCAAGTATCAAAAAGTACACCGCACTTTTCATCATTCTTTTTTTTTGCTTTTTTTTCGCCTCCTTACAATAGTGCCAGCATTGACAAGTGACGTAGGTAGCTCAAACTGCGTTGTGTTAACGTGTTATAATAATAATAATAATAAAAGACTATATAATTTATTATTTCATGATTAGCTCAGCTTTCAGTATGCAACAAGCAAAAAAGTAGTAGTAGGAGTAGTAGTAATGACACTTTAATACCTATAGTCTAGCTACTAATTTTTAAGCGCTGCATTGTATATTATATGTATGCTTAGGTATGTAGGTAATATTATTATAGTAATATGGCATCTTTAAGAAGAATTGCTTCCTTTTTTTGCAAAGTAACGTATTCATAATATGAATTTCATATACAACGTAAATATACAAACTGAAAAAGCTCGTTCCACTGGTAGCAATGTCCATAAAAAATGGAAAAGATTGCTTTTTGTTTATGTAACATGATAAACTATTATTATAATACTTTAAAAAAAGTCCTACTATATATAAGTTGTCATTGCAAAAAAAGAACAAATAAAATGGTGAAAATACTGGTACACATTATAATAGAGCAATGTTTGTTTTTTTAAATATA
>JAHZMZ010000871.1:0-12719 GCA_027743805.1 Lepidocyrtoides sp. E14
GTGAAATTATTAATTACATATAGAGAAAGCTTTTTGAATTTCTCCGCATATTTTCCCTATTTTCTGGTATACTGACGAACGCTACAGCAAAAAAAAAAAAGTTTTATTTATATTGCCTAATCGTAAAGTTTGCATTATATTATTAATACATTTATCCACACAAACTTTGATATAATCATTAAACATAATATGCGTCTTTCCGATTATGACGTTAAAGTTAATTTTGGTATATTTTATTAATTTATTATTCAGCATTTTATACAATAAGTAAGTTAATTAAATAATTTAATCGTGAATTTTAGCAATTTAGATGCAATACATACAACATTGAAGCGGTTAATGATATTATAGTTTAGATGTTATTTAAACGTGTATAAGAATAAGTTTGCCTTACTGATGAAGCATTTTTTGTAAATGCACTCATTTATATAAATATTTTCAATAATTTTTCAATTTAAATAAATTCAACATTTTAATACTATTTACTATACTACGAAACTACTGTACTTTAGCCATAACTAAGGCTGATGGGTAGTAAATGCATGAATTCATATTCCTAATTTGACATTTCATCACCACAGCGGATTTAAAAAATTACAACTAGACCGTTAACAAAAGCGGCCCGGGTGAACAGTGCCAAAGAACTAAGTCGCAAAAACAAAAACTACTTACTATTTACACATCGAAAACCATGATGCTGTCGATCATTCTTGTCATGAGGAGATCCAAGTACTCCATTGAAAACTCTGTATTGATTTCCAAGAATGGTCCATAGTGCCAACAAATCGCCCTCAAGCACTTTGCCTGCTTTATGAAGGACCTTATTTGTCGGCTACTTCCATCACGCAGAAGCCGCACATTTTGTAAAGCATACTGGCAATTTCTTGCTGCTGCAGAACTTTCATGTAAATGTCGTAATGTAGACAAGACAATCAAATGGCATACCATCAGAAATACACTACTGATTACAATTACAAGATACAGACCCAAAGATATATCTTCAAAGCCTTTTACAACTATCCAAGCAAGAGCACACTGTACCCAGAAGAAAGCGAACATTGCAATGTATATCATTAAATCAAAAATCTTACTCTGGATTGAGTATACTCTATTGTAGTACTCAACGAACATTTCAAATTTGTAGAATTTACTTAGAAAACGCAAACAATTTTCACAGCTTTCATGAAGAATCACACCAAACGATAAAAGCTCAAATGCCAAGCGATATATCTCAGTAGCCACAATCATATTTAGTGCCAAACGACAAAGAATAGAGTAGATTATATAACTTGTTGACCTGTACATTGGATTCGGGAGGAACTGCTCAAATATCTGATAATACACGTCCATTTCAGCAAACACTCCTCCGAAAGCCATCATAATTCCTGAAGCAGGTAGACACAGGGCTGCAAAGAATATCAGTTGACCAATGGCAGAACTCTTTTTTGGCTTTCCATTTTTCCTATGATTGACATAGTAAATTTGTTTTTCCAGCTTCAGAATTTGCTCCAACTCGAAAACCGTTTCTTCCCTGTACATGATAAGAATTTTACTGATACAAAGTAGCGAGCCAAAAAAGAATACGAGACAGAAATGACCAATTAGATGGACGATAGTGTAGTGTGGGTGGGGTTTGAAAAATCCGAAGTAGAGTATATTATACGGGATTGCAAGCATGCATGCTGTCATGACCATAAACGAAATTCCTGGAAGAACATAATCTAATCGGGAGTGAAATTCTTTAAAAATGTACTTTGTGAAATCGCTGTTCCACTGCAATGGAAAGGGGTACAAATAGAAGCAGATGGCTTTGTGAAGACTTAGTCCGAGCGAGTGTGTTTCAGTTATCATTCTCAAAAGCAAAAACCATGGAATCAAGGTTAGAATAAAATGCAAAATGCGATCAACAAAAATGTAAAAAGAAAGCAATCGTATCCGAAAATTTAAATATAGATATTTGTAGAATGGTTTTGAAACAGGTTTTTTGTGATATTGGATTTAAATTAGCTTATATATGCTAGTCTTAAAGTAAATGTAGATAAAGCATGTTAGCTTCTCTGTGTTAAGTAACGTTGAAGCATCTCTATGAGTCAAAATGGCAAGCCTCCCCTCATGTATTTCTGATAGCCATAGCCTAAAAATGGAAAGAAACTAGAACAACAAAATTCAGATTAGTTCAATGATGAGCTTTTTTTGTATTTTGAAATCTTTTTTAGCAACAGTGGCCATCCTACCTATGTTATTTAAAACATTCTTAAATTTTAAACCATATTGTAGAAATGGAGAATAAATGAGATGCTTTGAGAAATTAACTAAATAAAATGGGATCCAGTTAAGTAGTATCCATTATTTAGTGAATGTGGTATTAGAATATCAGGCTTTTTTTACTAAATACATTTTATTTTCTGTTTTTTTGCAACTTTTATTAAGTTTTGGATAATATTTTTATATAAAATAACACATGTTTTATCATTGATGTGGTGGTAAAAATTTTACAACCGCAATCTTGACAAAGTGTTAAAACCTTTGAGCCCTGGTACTAGACTGATAAATTTAGCCAATTAAACGATTTTATTTTTTTGTTAGTGTGTTCTTTACCACAAGTTGTCAAAAAAAGTCACTGTAATGCTCAGCTATCCGATTAAAAAGTTAATATAAAAGAAAAGTAGTTTATTGTTTCATTTACCTTTTTGTTGTAGTCAGTAAAACATTGATTTGAAACAACAAAAATATATTTTTTTTCTACGACAATTAATTCTGCAATTCAGGCGAACTTAAATTTAGTTGAGACTCTCAGCTTGACAGACATGCGGTTTCTATTTACTGTGTTTTTTGTTGTTTTGTACTGTACCATAAAGCCATTTAAATAACTATAACAAACAATATTTACTGATGTCCGGAATAAAACACAAAGGTTGGTAATACCTCTATTTAGTGAACTGTATCTAATGGATTGTTGTGGTGCAATGTGTGCTTTTACTCCCTTGTCATCAAAATAATTTTAATTTTGTCAGCAAGCTAGGCAACCTAAGAGAGGATAAAGTTGGGTTTGTTTTGGAGGTCATGCACGTGCCTTCCTTCGAAAAGGGTTACCAACCAAAAGGAATCTAATGGTTTAAATATTTAATAGGTTATTTTTCTTTAGTTGATTAATACAATCCTATATGAAGCAGGTATGTACTTTGTTGTGCAAGTTATTTTTTATTACAGTAAAAGCTAATAGCTGATGTTGGTCGTGTCGTGGTCATTTCGCCATTCGATTCGAACATTACTATTGACTTAAAAAACGTAAAGTTAGTATAGTTCTGGTAAGAAACTATGTTAAATGTTATGCCCTCATTTTTCTTGGAAACAAAGGTAATACTATGGTAATGTCATGTAAAATTAATACATTTGAATAACACAACTGCGGATTAAGATATTCCTGGAACAAGTACCAGTTTTTATTGAAAAAAAGTTTCTAATTTTTTAATGTATTCATGTTTCACAATAATAGTCTACGGAAAATCAAAATTTCTTTTTTTCAACGAAGATAAACATAAGATACAATAGTTCCTTGTTGTCAATTTGTACCCTCGAAAGGAAAATAGCACACAATTTTTTAGTAGTTAAACTAATTGATACATTTATTAGAAATAATTGTTACGGTATTGCAGTATAATTATGTGAAGGGAACCCCCGAAAATATAAACATGAGCGGTTATTAGTAACCGTATTAATTAAATTACTCTGAACGTATAAAGCATGCTGTCTATATTATAGCTTTTCCAAAAACAAATTTGATGAATGCAATTTAAACAGGGCCAACTAAAAACACAGTAGCGTGTGAAGTAATTTCTATGTGCGTTTTTTTGAACAATCATGTTTTGAACCATCATCATGGAACAATGCCATTACACTTGAGCCATCATGGTATTACAGACTTCTTATGCAATGTAAGTAACAAGAATTGCATATCTACAAATCAAATATCATTTTTATACTATCATCAGACATTCTTGTCAAGAAGAGATTCAAGTACTCCATTGAAAACTCAGTATTGATTCCCAAAAAAGGTCCATATAGTGCCAACAAATCGTCCTCAGACATTTTACCTGCTTTATGAAGGATCATACATCTCGATTTTTTTCACCGCGTATGAGCCGTTGATTTTGCAAGGCATATTGGCAATCTATAACCGTTACAGAACTGGCACGGAGCTGTCTTCAAGTAGACAAGACAGTGTTACTATGAATGACGAAAAAGGTGTATATTTGTGCTTTCGTTTAAGGGCTATCACAAAAGCTAATTAATGCAAGACGCATGACCGGCCACGTGTCTTCCTTGATCGAAAAGAGTATTATTTAGCAAACGATTAAATCGTCATTTAACTCCCTCTGCTCATTTTTCGATTCAGCGGTTCTTTACTCATGATTGAATGACCTGGTTGCTCTGTCATTAAATTTCGTGTTGCTCTAAATTATTAGCTAATTTATAAAGGTTTCGAATAAATTCACAATAATTTAGCTGAATAATTTTTCACCATGCTCTAAGCCTTGACGGAAACGTATATTGTTAGTATTTGTTAAAGTTTTAATTGACAATAATTAATTGCAATATTGTCTTAATTTGATGAAAATAAAACTTTTTCCAAAACAATCAGGCTTTTTGTAACATGTTTTTCTGGTTCATTTCATTGTAAAACTAATTACTCGCTGTTGTGGGTTGTGGAACATGAATGCAGTATATGAAAATTTAATAATTAATTGCTTCCTGGATTTTATTAGTGCTGAATTTTGAACTTCTGCCATTTTGCAAGTGATAAATTGATAAATAAAAAATTATATTTAGTGAATACATGAACCTACATACATACAACAACACTATTTCTATTACACATTACTACATTACTATTATTATACACTCTAATATCATGGTATGGTACAGTTTGGGGCAGCATGGGACTTGAAAGTGTCCATGTTGCTTTTCCGATTCAGTTTGTCGATTAATTGTATTTAAAATTGTGTGAGCAAAACTAACGAAAGGTGCTGTGTGATGATGGAAACTATATGCATTTAAAATTTAACCAAAGAGTTTATGCTTTAATGAGAAGTTCTTCTTACTTAATGTCTGATTGACTATACACATGTAACTAACGTAATTTTAGAAAGCAGTTCTACTGTCTGTGCACAATTGCGCTATGCACAATCCAAGTATTCATACAGGTAATAAAATTAGCTTGTGATGTGTTTGGTTGGACCCGTTGTCCTTGTCAATCATGGAAAATTTAAGTTTGGGATGATGATACACTAAAAATATGCTGGATGGGGATAATACCTACTACAATATTATAAGTATCCTACTATACATTAGGTCTTACCTTGAGATATGCTTCCGTAATCGTAATATTCATGCGCTAAGCAATCACATAAGCCATTACATTTGAATGCATGCGGTGCATTTACTAACATTGAATGAAGAAGGTGAAATAAGAAATAATTGTTTTAAGGAAATCAAATTTTTAATTTTTGAAGGCAGATTCACATTTCAAATGATCAATTAATGTCAATATTCACTAATATTTATCAACTAAATATATTATAAATTTATATATTTCCTTCATGAACTTCTTCCCTTTCGTCACATCAGTTTCCTCTTCGTCTGCTCAACAATGAGACATGACTATTTCTCAGGATTTCCATAGGAAGTCCACTTAGTGCTAATTTGTTCTCTTGAAGACGCAATGTTTTTAAATTGGGACACTGAGCTAGATCCTTGCTCACTTTGCGCACTTGATTCTGATTAAGGATTAACTCGACAACCTGAAGACCTCCAACTCCATCTGGCACGTCCGGAATACGGTTGTGGCCCAAGTCTAACACGGTGAGGAATTTCAGGCTGCAGAATACTACGGGGAATGCGACAAGGTGATTGGAATTTAAATTTGCATCTCTCAGCTTCATTAAATTGCCTATTGTTGAGGGCACCGACTTTAACCGATTATTTGCTAAATACAGCGTTTCTAATTTTGAAAGTTGTCCTATTTGGTCTGGGATTACTTCGATCTGGTTCCGAGTTAGATTTAAATGCTTCAAATTAACAAATGCGGATATAGTAGAGGGAATCAATGTTATTTGGTTTTCACTCAGATCAATACTCCTAAGCGAGCTCACTATCTTTGCCAGTTCCGGAGGAAACTCTGAAAGCTTAGAGTTGCTCATGTGAAAAACGCCCGTTTTCACGGATGTCTCCACATGCTGGTGAATTTCCTGATTGGACATTATTGCTGTGTTGTTGCCGTGCTTAGCAGCAGCAGTGATAAAGGCTGCTGTGGTATTGGGATTGTTGCAAGGTATACAGTGAAGTGCAGTTTGGAGAAGTTTTGGTCCTCCACCAGGATAATACTTCTCGGATATATCCACAGGACCTTGAATGCGAATTCGAGCACCTTGACGCCTATATTGCTGCTGCTGGGGCGGAGATGAATCTCCACTGGTGTTCCTAAAGGTTTCAGTTGTTTGTGTTCCTGCCTCTTCGCTCATGTTATTTGCAACGAGCTGTTGCTGATTCGGAGAATTTGGAGGTGAAGTTGACTTTTCCATAGTTTTCGGAACTGTGGACACAGGCATACGTCTTTTCTTATCATTCGATGACTGACCGGAAGGTTTGTAAGCATGGCCAGGCTCAGTAGTTTTTGACAGACTTCTTGGATTAGCACCTGGACCAGCGGTTTTCCGTCGCTTATTATTGTCAGCAGGATTTCCCCCACGGGAAAGTGACGATGATTCACTTTTATCGCTCATTTTGATGTCTATTTTATCTTCTTTTACGTAATATATTATTGATGTTATGGAGGTTGATGACAATGCTGAGCCTTCTTCTGCTTCTTTNTTCCGTCGCTTATTATTGTCAGCAGGATTTCCCCCACGGGAAAGTGACGATGATTCACTTTTATCGCTCATTTTGATGTCTATTTTATCTTCTTTTACGTAATATATTATTGATGTTATGGAGGTTGATGACAATGCTGAGCCTTCTTCTGCTTCTTTTGAATTCAAGCTCCTTATTCCCGAAAGGCAGTTCGGAAAAAAGTAGTTTGTCAGTTGCCAACAGATGTTCGGAAACTGCCCAAAGAAGAATGGGGTGTCGCTCTCAGCGTCAGTCTTGAGATGGTGGTTGTGGGGAGGTGGCCAGGTCATATTTTTTGAACAGTTTACTTAGGCTCCATTTTGTTTTATTTCTTTAAGTTTGACTGAAATTATTGAGCAGTGATGCTCAGGACCGGGTTTATCACCGAGAAAAGTTTGCAGGTGTTCCGACAACGATAAACTTAAACAAGGGATTTTGAACGGTTAGTTTACAGGCTGAGAGCTTTTGTCGTCAGAACAGTCTACCAAATGTCAAGCCAGGATACGGGAGAACAAGACTTGTTGAGCTCAATGGAAATTCCGTAGGAATGTTCCTCCAGGCTATATGACAATAATGACGAAAAGAAATTCACAAAAATTTAAATCCAATTATTACTGAGAAAATATTGACAGTAATAATGGGTATATTTTGTATGAGAAATTTCAAATGATTTGTACATACTTTTTTACATTATTTGTAACTTGCGTGTATGTAACTCTTGGTGATCATAATAACCATCGTCGTCGCACACACTTGACGCTCTGTCAACATGAAAGCTAGGCATTGTTACTTTTGTGTAAAATAACATGATTTTTCATTAAATTGCATCTTTGGAATAAAAGAATCTAATGCGAATTTAATTAAACATATTATCACCGAGTACAAAATATACACTATCGCAAATATAGCAATGATACACAATAGTTTACAAGAAGGGAGATACATATTATAAAACAAAAGAAAAACGGACGTCAATAAAATATTTCTTCCATCGAACAAGTTGGAGAAACTATCCCCATAGCACAAGCGGCATTGCCCTTTTGTCAATCAATTTCTTAATAACGATACTGATCCGTTTGATAAGATACAGCACAGCAGATACAGCAGATAAGTAAGTATCTTATAAAATCGGAGATCTATAATATTTTCGAGGCATCATGAATACTGTCTTTCGTCTTCAAGTCAGAAAACCAAATATTAGTACAATATTAATAAATTTTCTGTAAAATATCTTTTCAACGTGTAGCATGCTTTTAAATAACTAACAAAAGCAGATAACAAGGCTAGAAAATTACCATATCAAATTAAAATATTTCATGACGTAGTACCATAACTCTTCATAATATTATTAATTAACAGACAGGAGGTGCAGAATAAATCTGCAGCACTAGATATTGTTGTAAAAAGAATCCCACGCAACCATACAAATAAGAGCGAATAATTGTTGTTTCAACTATCTACTACATACTTGTCAGAGAGGAGACTAAGACAGAGACTTGCTTATTTTAATCAGTGAGAAGTGATAGTGATAATCATTTTAATGCTTTGAAATAATCAAATTTCAAATGATAACACGAGGTTAATTAAAAAGCATTACTGTTTTTAGGTTCTTGAAAATGTCAGCTTTAACACAGTACACAGATGCGATGCGTTTGCTTGATAAATTGGTACACTTACATGCGTAAATTAATCACACATTCATTTTGAAATCGAATCACTAACTACATAAACCTACAGCCTGCAACTTAACTATGACATTATGCCACTGACAGAAGCATTTCGAACATTTCCATAGACATGGACTGGGAGCTCCAGTCTGGTAACTTTGAACTTTTAATAAGTGTCTTCAGAGTCTGGGGTGATATCCTGTAACAAAAGGAGACATGACATGACATGCATAATTGCTGAAAAAAACAACATTCCGATTTGTATGAAAATTTTCAATGTACCCTTTCATGCTACGTAAGGCCTTCCATCTAAGACTATCCCAGACGTCTTTCTCCTCGGTATTTACTAATATTCCATGAATATAGACTGCATACACAAACAGGTGGAATGAGGTCTCCAGATCAAACCATTTGCAAGGCTGTGCCAGCAATATGTTCTGCAGCGTAGTCTCCATTTCCGAAATCATGTGATAGTGTCCACACATCAACAGTTGTAGTGCTACCTTTGAGCTTTCCATGGGCTTTGTCAATGAGAAACAAGACACAAAGTCAAAAAATGCCACCAGTCCCATTTCAGAAATTAAGTCTCCGTCGCCAGTGTAAACTAATAGATTCTTCGAGGAGTCTTGTTCAAACTGAGCCTTGAATTTGGGACTGGCAACTGAAAAATGATGAAATAAATCCAACTTGTAAGCAACGCATAACTTCTCTTAACATGTTTTGCTTTTTAAATAATTACTACATACCTGCGAGTAAAACTTTTGGACACTTCAACATCTTTCCATTGTTCGCAACTAAGGCGATAGTTCCATCGAGCTTTTGATAATCTGGGTTGGAAAGTAGTAAATGTTTCTTCATGAAGGCATCAGACTTCCAAGTAGGAGGAATACTCCAGAAAACATGGACCGTAAATTCCCCGATATGAGCTGTATAACCAATCTTTCTATGAAAGTTTACTAGAAACTCATCATTGATACGCACCTCAGCTTCCTCCTGTTTTGTTCCGTCCCTTATCACAATAGCTTTGTGACCCAACATGAAAATGAAAATATAAAACATTAACTTAGACCTTTTCTTTCTATAAACTGTAAACACTGTTAGCTGAGTTGTTTGTAGTGACAAGGATGTAAAAGTAATCCATATTACATTCTGTCTTATGGTGGAATCCATAAGTGGCAAAGAGTCCCAATACCACAGCATGCAATGATCCTTGACTAAACAAACGTAACAACGATCCAAAGCCCCCTACCCGCATAACTAAAACAGGAAGTCCTCTCTTTTTAGCAATCGTCAAGTTGATATGCCTGAAAGAATTAAAATAATAATAAATTATTAAACAAACATTAGGAAATGATTTTGTAGACAAATCCTAACAAATTTTGACGCATCTGCTGTCTGTCAGCATCAGCATATTAAAATGTTCTACTTGGGCCATTGGAAAGTCTTGGAGGTCACTCGAAACGGTAGGATGTCCATGTCCATTTTCACCGGAACTTCAATTTCAGTAGCTGTATTTGTACAAAAAGATGGTAATAATGGCAATAAATTATTATCGGCTGTACATAACTAGTTTACACTTTAAATGCACCTTAAGTACAACTTTTGACTTGTGCTTATTTATGATGACTTACTACACCAGTCCCATTCACAATCAGCGATTTTACTTTCATCGAGAATTGCAAAGGGCAACTGGTCACTTGACGCCAAGATTACTACACCAGTCCCATTCACAATCAGCGATTTTACTTTCATCGAGAATTGCAAAGGGCAACTGGTCACTTGACGCCAAAAGACCTATTTGGGTGCGTATTGTTTCATCAGTGGCCATTGTTACAGTTCCAACAACAACAAGATACAGGTAAAAGTTAAGAAGAGTTCTACCAGTTTATAAGGTTTATAATTTTAAAAATCGTGAAACGACTAATCTAAAATAAATTGTCGCTCATATGAGTAATGACACTTTGATTAGATTCGGTAAATTGGATTTTGCACTTATTTTCTACAGATCACTTCCTGAATTGGAAAGGCCAAGAGTTTCGTACCTTTGATTTACAGATTATGCAGTTAAAAATTATTTATGTGACGTACAAATCACACATCGTTCTTCATTTCACAAATCATCTCTTTATACCATACCAAATACCAGGCACAATTTTGCAAACGTGTAAAGTCCCTGCCATTCCTGCCAGTATTATAAGGTTATAATTTAAAAAATCGTGAAACGACTAATCTAAAATAATTTGTCGCTCATGAGTAATGACACTTTGATTAGATTCGGTAAATTGGATTTTACTCTTATTTTCTACAGATCACTTCCTGAATTGGTAAGCCCAAGAGTATCACAACAATACTTTACGGATTATGCTGGCAGTTAAAATTTATTTATGTGACGTACAAATCACACATCGTTCTTCATTTCACAAATCATCTTTTTATACCATACCAAATACCAGGCACAATTTTGCAAACATGTTAAGTCCCTGCCATTCCTGCCAGTCTGTCTCACATTTCAATTTTCCTGAATTCCTGCAGCAGGTATTTACATTCCAGCAATGAACCTTCAACCAACTAACCGTAACCGTGGCGATATATTACATATTCTTCCTACAACTAATTTCTACATAACCGCCATATTTATGCTCGGTTTTGCCTTGGTACGTACAAACAGTGAGCACATTTTCAGAGAAACTCGCACAGTAGCATGGATCATCAAAATCTGAAATTCTAAACGTTTTTAATAGAATTGTTGCATGTTTCCCCACTATCATTGTTGGATATCTTCTCGATATTATGTAGTGCAAAGTTTGCAAAAACACTATATCACATTTCTTGCACTACTCCCCCCGCCGAGAGTCGCACACCTTGTTGTTGACCTAATGCTCAGTGCTACCAAGTAGCTAAGACTGAAAACGCATTTTATGTTGGAACAGCATGAAATACGCTTTTCTGAAATGACAATTAGTGGGCTAACTTTACAATTATAAATTGTTAGCATACTAACGTAAGTTATATGAGTTCTCTTCCTCGATAACACTAATCAAAGTGCAGTCTTAGGTAATATTCAATGGAGATTCTCTATTTTTTGATGCATGCCCTCTATAAAACCTACAAGGCTTATTCTTTTGGAAAAAAATTACCTTATCTACTGGCAACTCATACTTTTTTCACTTTGACTTTGGAAAATCTACATAAAACATCTTGTACACGGGCTACAGCATGTATTTGATCCATATATTTTTTTGTTATCTCTCAGCATAATTTTTTTTGTTATTTGATATCTAAGTTTGGTCTGGCAGCAATCAAATTGCCTGCAGTTTTGGAGTCCAGAATCTTGACAGTACACGAAATTTCTCAATCATGAGTTAGAAAATATTTTGACATGCAAAGGTCTAATTGTCGCATCTTCAAAATTATATTATTCATTGAACATATTATATGAAGAACAAAAAGATTGAAAATCATTATTAGTCTCTTTAGTATCTATAAGCCGTTGAATGCTAAGGCTATAAATAGTTTGATGGTTGTTCATGTCATTAGTTGTTAGTCGTAATTTCATGAGCTGCTGGTTCGATGTATACAGATAATTTCCTATACCACGTTGCACTCTGAAAAGACTCCTTCATGTAGGCAGTTTAAATAAAAGCTTAGAATATACATAATTATGAAACCGGGTACAAAACTGTGTACATAAATAAATATCTAACAGCGAAAGCATTTGTTCCAATCCAGTCTGTATTTAATTAAGTGCCTACATTATACAAAAGTTTTGTTATTTACTTACTTTACCCCGATTAAAGAAAATATTTAAATGCACTGCGCTTACTACAGTCTTGTACAAAATAATAATGAATGCATGACTAATAGTAATAACGAAAAGTTTTATTCTCCCATTTCAAAATAGTTTTTAAACCTGTGACCTAGAAATTTAATGTAAAAGTTGCAGATGATATGATAGCTAAGACTCGATTTGGATGCTTTAGTTGCGAATAAAATATATGTAATACCAAGCACATTATTAGACACCACTGAGATTTTTCAGAATAATTTTACTGTATTCTGAACGTGTAATCAATGGTAAATTGTTAACGGCTTTTTTGTTCAAATAAACTAAAATACAAGAATGCAAGTTTACACAATTTAATTAATCAAAGATCAAGACAACTG
>JAHZMZ010000872.1:0-23540 GCA_027743805.1 Lepidocyrtoides sp. E14
TGAATACCTTACCATTGTGTTCATAGCGTCTAAGAGTCTTGTATTAATCTTGGAACAAACATCAGACGAAGATTTCCCATTGCTTCATTAGCCCACCATGGCGTCTCGGCGTCAAACAAACATGGCCACTGCTTCTCCGCGAAAAAGTAAGTAAATCAATGAGCAAGACAAATTCAATCCAACATACAATAAACAAAATCATTCGTTGTACAAACTGGCGCGGTTTGCCTTTGACATCTTATGTCTTCTTACTTTAAGTTTTATCTTTAATGTAATGTTATAGGACTTCCAGCCAAGTTCCAGAGGGTGGCGTACTACCAAAGTATGATGTACAATGACATTATTCATAGCCAGCAAACCGCCGGGGATTCGGCGGATACTTTATTAGTTTGTGATGGAGGAACCATTCGTGTTCATGCATTCATCCTCCAAGCAGCTTCACCATTGATTCGGTGTGCGTTTGAATCTCAGGTACATTTTTGTAAATGACAAAAGCTATTGACTAACAACTTTTTACTGAATGTTGCATACATACGTAGATACTTTTGTTTAAAAAAATATTATAGGGAGAAAATTACCCGTTTGTTCGCGAGGTTTTACTACCAGATTTTTCAATCCACGAGGTAGAGAAGATGTTGACCTTGGTGTACAAAGGTTGTGTGGAATTGAAACAGGAACAGGAAGTGGCAGTGCTAGAGGAAACTCTGAAGTTTTTCCAGATTTCCAGTGTCGAGTTTGGAAGGATAAAATTAGAAAATATAAGAGGCTCATTGAAGGTCCAAGAATTGAACCGTATTCCCCAAGACATTTTTAAACCTGAAGTAAAAGATGAAACTTCTGACAAGTGGAAGCCCAGAGTGGTTGTAACTGGTGGTTCTGCCAACAAAACGAGTTCCAATGATGACAACATTTCGGGCAATCAAGACCTTCGAAGAAGTGGAAGAACTTCTAAACGTATCCTAACACCTAAAACAATGAGGACGGGATCAGGTACACATGAGAAATCAGACTCCGACTACAAAGCAGAATCTAGTGTTGAGGAGGCAAGCGATGAAGAAAAATCTCCACAAAAACGCGGACGACCAACAAAATTAAGTAAATTGCGCCCAGTTGTTAAATTACCTCGCATAATGGAGTCTGTTCCGAAACCTGGAACAAGCACATCAGCCGTAGTTACACCGGCCACCCCTACTGTGCCGTCTGTGCCTGTCGAAAATAGTATTAGTGTCAGTAAACAGGAAACCGACTCTGAAGATGATGGCTGGGAAAAACCAAACTTCAAGGATAAAGAATGGTTCCACCGTGAATCTTGTCGCTGTCAGTACTGTAACAAAAGTTTCGATAAGCCAGCAGATGCATCACTTTGCATCACGGCCCACAGGTGTCTTCGCTGCTACTTTTGCTTTCAAGTTTTTACAAGTACTGACATCCTTTTCAAACATTTCAACAAACGCCATAGGCAAGCGGGACGGGATGGTACTCTAATTTGTCCTTACTGTGAACAATCCATCCCCTATAAATCTGTGTCCTGTCATGTAATTAGCATCCATTTGAGAAACAAACCAGGTGAGGACGAAAAATCTGGAGCCGGTAGTAGGGTTCAAGCACAAAGTGTTACTAATTCACCAGCAAGCAACAGTAGTGGAAACAGAAGAGGTCCTGGTCGCCCTTCAACTGTGTCTGTTACCCCAAGCACACCAAATGGCAGCCGTGCCAGACCTCGTTCCAGGTCAACATCAACTTCCACCGAAAGGGTTCGCCGCGGTAGCAGCAGCAAAGAAAGAAATCCACAGAAAAAACTGAAAAGTGGTTTGTCTTCTAATGGAGACTCTGGTAAAGAAACTAAAGGCCCAAAGTTGAAATTTCCGTTAAAGCGGAAAACAGCTTTGAAAAACGGGTATAAAGATGGGGAGCTTAAAGTTCCTGATCTGGACATTACACTGGAGAAGGTAACGGCCTTTAATGGTAAAACGCTTTCATTCAGGTTACAAAAGAAACGCTTAGTGGGAAGTCACATTGACAAATCCTGAAATTATTTTTTTAAATTTTTGATAATCAAAGATTGTACTTTATAATATCGAAGAATTGTTTTGTTGGTTATTATCTGAAGCTAGTTTAGTGAATAATAATAATGCAATAAGTTTTTTTAAGTTAGCAATTCCTTTGACTGCCTTTAAGATTATAGCTTTTATGATTCCCACCAGGAGCAAATCCATTTTCGATTGAATTAAGTTACATATTTAAAACTTAGGTATGTTATTATATGTGGTGGCGTGGGGTGTCAAATAGAATGCATTCTTGTTGTCGTGTCTGACTGATTAAAATTCAATCATTTTCATGTGTTGTTTGTCTTACTTGTTTAGTTATTTAAAAGGCTGTCAGATATTTTGGCTGCTAAGTTTTGTTACTTGTATTGGATAACATGGACAAGCATACCCGTTTAGGAATTTTCGTAGAGCAAGCCCTTTGTAACATTTTACCCCACTGGAGATACCTATGTATGTACAAGCTCAATTCTTGATTCCTAATGATTGATTTACTAATTAAATTAATATTATCGTACTTACGTATATTATAATAACTATCACATCTTACTTCCATTTGACTGTACCTAATGTTAAAAAGTATAAAAAAATTGTACAATCATCATGATGTTTTAACTGAACTATCTTGATAATAAAGAACGTTTCATTTGTATAAAAAATTACCACTTGTACTCCATGTGCCATTGTCGAGCAATAAACATATACTCATAAAAATTCTAAATTGAAGGTCTAAAAATTAAAGGATTCCATCACTTACGCTCTTTATGTAACTTCCATAAAAGCATTTAAGAAAGGCTCGGATTGTATTTTTAGTTTTGAGCTTTCATTATTATGCATGCGTGGATTGTTATACATATTCACCAAACTTTTCAACAGGTAAAATGGAGGTCGTACATTAAGTTGACAGTCAATTTCAGTATCCATATCATAGGTTTACTTCACTACATGCAGAGGTAGAATTCATGGTTTGAATCCAAGAAGTTAGCATGAAATATGCATGTAAAACGATTACTCAGCATCGAAGCCGTGTGAATCGAAGCAAAAGAGAATCAGTCAGAATCATAAATGAATGTTGGTGAATGACGTGCATACGTATGTATTTATATGTGTCTTTGTACTAAAAGATATGTATTAAGTCAATGAAAAACCGACAAATTATGAATTTGTCCGTATAAGTAATTAACATTCACTTGTCTTAATTACGGTTTTACAATGTTTTACAGGTACCATGTTGCGTCACCTTTTCTCAAGCTTTTGTTCGCCTCTCAATCGACGAGGGTTTATGGAAAATAAACCGAAACGTTGGATATAATGTTAATCATTCCCACTCGTTGAACCTTCAGGTAAAATGGAGGTCGTACATTAAGTTGACAGTCAATTTTCAGTATCCATATCATAGGTTTACTTAATTACATGCAGAAGAGGTAGAATTCATGGTTTGAATCCGAGAAGTTAGCATGAAATACGCATGTAAAGTAATCGAAGCCGTGTGAATCGAAGCAAAAGAGAATCAGTCAGAATCAAAAATGAATGCTGGTGAATGACGTCTTTGTATGTACTACAAGATATTAAGTCAATGAAAAACCGACAAATTATGAATTTGTCCGTATAAGTAATTAACATTCACTTGTCTTAATTACGGTTTTACAATGTTTTACAGGTACCATGTTGCGTCACCTTTTCTCAATATACGTACACGACAAACATTGTATAGGTAATGCAGGATCGTCATCTTAAATACGTAGACACGTTACCAATTGTTTATAGCGTTGCCCCTTTTTTCTTTAGTACTGAACACGTCATCTTCTCAAGAATTGTGCAAAAATTGCAAAGCTTTCTTCACGAGAATGATAGCACGATAGCAGCATTGACATCATTCATACAATACCATGATCATTTCGGACCACCACCAGCAACTTACAGACAAGACACTATATATTACTTAAGAAATGACAACTGAGCGAGCCCGTATGCAATTATATATTTTTACAAACATGGCTATATTATGCCATGACACGACATATGCATGCATACTTCAACTTTCTTCTTTAAAGTTGTCAATTAATACTTGCATATTGGACTGAACTTTGCACCGAACGAACATGGTTCATCATCATCGTATGATGCATGCTAAAATGACAAATGAGTGGGATGATGAAATGAAAGCAACTGGGGATGACGGAAGAAAGATGCAGTTTGTAATGTCATTCTTTGAAATTCAAGAGTGTGTTTACTCTGATCCAATTTTGAAGCGAACGTGAAGGAACTTTCTGGGGAAAGTATGATAGCTATTTGACGATTATATGTGATGTGCTATGATAGCGTTATGATACGTGATATTGAGCACACTTTCAAACATCATGATCAGAGGAATTCAAAGGTCGTGTGGGATCACTAACATTTTAAGCTATGTGAGTATTTATGTATTTTGACTTAATGTTAATGCAAGCAAGAAACTAAGCATATAATATTAAATCAGGATAAAGTGGAATTGTTGATCATCATAATAAAATGCGTAAATATTGATAATTATGCTCGGAATGACTGAAATAATGTTTATGCATGAATGAACTTTGCGTAGCTGAAATGTATACTATAGAAGACATCTTTTTGACTGAATGGTATTTGATATAATATGTATAACTCTAAAATTTAGTATTTAAAAAACCGAGTGCTTTATATACCAGTTGTCGATAATACGCAGACTAAATAGCAAATGCTCCTGAAAAGAATATGCTACGGACTAATTTTCACAATTCATTGTGAAGTGAAAAGATACGGAACCATTAATTAATTTAGAGTACCATTAAATCCCATCAGTCGTTCTTTATTACCTCAGAAATATCAGTGTGCCCCATCCTCTGCAAACAAAGCATTATTTGTAAGAAGCAGTAGGTACATATGCTCCATAATTTATGCTGTCAATTTTGTTTTATCGTCTTTTCTATTGCTCTCTAACTATGCGTGTCCATGTCCTTAACCTTTCAATTTATGAAAGATGCTGATTAGCGGACGTGTGTATGTTTGTAGTAAAACGTTTTGAAAAAAAGTAAAAGAAGTTGAATTGCTCGAATGCGTGTGGTCATTATGAATTGAGTACAATGAATGACATTCTGCGGATGGTTGATATATATGTATTATGTATGTATGCATCTTCAAACAAAAAAGTGGAGTGCTTGTTTTTATAGCGAAATGTAATCCCACAAACTCACATGAAAATTTGCATGACTAGACGAGTCTTGACTCTTGAGTCTCGACACGTTCTGTTTCAGGTAGGTAAGTAAAACGTTTATTTTTGCAACGTTTTTTTATTTTTTAAACTTTCACAAGTAAATTGGATTTTTGGCACCTGTGGTATTGACTGATATGGTCATCCCATCCATTCATTCACCTTTATCTGACTTACCTACATCTGTAATCTTCAGCACATAGCATTAGTGCTGTCAGACTGAACTCGTGTTACTGGTATTTACACGCGGGCTATTCCTCGTTTCTCTCATGAAACTTGGTGAATACACCTGCATCACTTTTCAAAAGGGAAGAGCAGAGCAGAGATATTTCGAATGAAGATAGAGCAACATTGGGAAGATATTTCAACTACCGGAATACCGGACACTTGGATTCTCACCTCTCTATTTCTCATGTTTAATCCTTCAAAATGCCAAATGCAAAGACATTTTGACGATATAATTATATATACCTATTGAAGGAAATGTTCATGGTTATAATTAACGCATTGAAATAATATGACATTGTTATACAGTGTACATGTTCATATGACGCTTTTTCCAAATTATACATTAAAACTGTCACAGTTTAAATGAATTGTTAATTTATGCATTGGCTATTGGGAAAGAGTTACAACTTTCAAGTACGGTATTACAGGTTGTAAACTTACTAGTTACACTTTACTGACTACATGAAAGACTTTAAGGACTACATGACACATCGATGTATGCTATTGTTACTGAGAACCAAACATTATGTAACTTGCATTTTTTTACTGTACGCGTAAATTACTCACACATCAATCCATCAAAAATGAGTTGAAGTTGAAACAAAGTACTTGGGTTTCCCTCTTTCGTATGATGGAACATCATCTGAGCCTATACTTCAAATTTAACAAAAGTTGATAGTATGTAAGCGTAAAATACTTAAGTTGTGGATATTCTTCGAGCTTAAGCCGCCTGACATCACCTGTCGAATCCACGATATAAAAAGTATGCAATTCCAGACAAAGCATGTAAGTATTTTAAATTACAGCATGTGTGAATGTCGTCATCGTCATACTGTGAATGCCAATAATGTATCATCTTTCGCGTGTATGCAGAATGTGAGTTATGGCAAGTGTCTCCCCTTTTCTCACAGTAGTAGAATCAAAAATGATTCATCCAACTAATTTCATTGAATCCTCTGCATAATCTTTAGAGCCTCCACTAACTGCAGTCATAATTGATTTTTAGCTGTCTTATGTCATTTGAGATACTATTCCGGACATGTCATGTACAACTGTTGCTACCATTGCACATTATGCATAATATGCCTGTGATTTGCCCTGCGTACCTTCATCGTCTCACGTAGGCATGTGACTCGCCACTAGTCGCCACTAGTAATTACCCAAGAACTGAAGAACAGTTTTCTGCAACCACATACCACATTATCTTCATGCTTACTTACTATCAGACATTTCAGTCGATTGTAGTTTTACGTCACATTCAGGAAACCCCGTGACTAAATTTACTTGGATTCAACTGTCATTTTTCCAGAAGACAATCAGCTTATTCATTCATGAATTATCTTATTTTCACCAGTTTTATATAGTGATGACATTATACGTGACACGAAGCCTTCATCAGCTTTTATTGCATATCATCAACAAATTTTATGAGAGATATTAGCTGGAAAACCAGCTTGATATCATGGTTTTGAAAAACAAAACGCTAGCCAAATTTTTTATGGTATCCTTCAACTATTCCAGAAAACAAAATTCAAAATAATTCTGATGCAATAATTCAATTTCTAGTTTGCTTAAAATTTATATATTTGGCTGTTTTGGTTTACAACAGGCCATTGATTTCTCTAGTTAATCAATGAGGCTGCTAGCATGCTTAGTATACGTATGCATTGTGAAGCTGCGATGATGGTGATGTAATAAGTTTTAAAATGCTCTCAGTCTCAACACACACACTTTGCATCAGTAGTAGTAGGGACGATACTAAAAAATGAAACGTTTTGGTATCTTCATATAAGTACATACTAGAGTCCGAGTCCATTCATTTTTCATCCTCATTATATGCTGAGAAATCATAAACAACTGAATATACATAATATATGAAAATGTGCGGGTGAGATACACGCTAAACTCAATCTACGTGGCCAATAGCCATGAATACTCTCGTCTATTCATCTCTCATTCAAGCATATCGCGAAAAAGCACATTGAATGAAATTTGCGTTTACAGTTTACACGATACGGAGATCTTCCATTTTCTCCACATATTAGCATGCAGAGTATGCCAACAGACTAACGTTTTGCAGGAATATTATGCATGGGCTATTGCAAATCTTATAAAAAGATCCATGAGGAACGGTGACGTGCTTCACTCACAGTTAGATTCTTCACCGGTAATGATCATAGATAGACAACAACACAAACAAGCAGACCCTTTTCTTTGCAAAAAAACTCAAATCCATTGATTTACATGATTTATATCGTTTTGCATTTCAAGTCTCCTTGATAAAGACATCTTTGACTGTTTTGTTATATTGTTTAATTTTTTTCATTACATACCACTGTGTGTAAAGTTCTGCATTACTTAAATGTATTATCTGTCTTGTGTGCACTGCTAATATCGACGTTTATTGGAGGAAAAAGTGTAAAAATACACTTAGAAATAAATACACACGTAAATTCGGAATTTAAAAGATTGATCTGATCTTGTAACGTTTCGAGCTGCTATTAGTATTTTTGTCAGTTGGATGGGATCCAAGCTAACTTTAAACCAATTACTGTCAATCGTGACACACAACGAATAGTACAGTGTACCAGCAAGAGAAAGACGCAATATTAGAGAAATTTAATTATAAGTTGAAGGGCTTTCTACTCTCAATTCGTAATTTCTCGCGCCTACGATAGATTCAAGTGACAAAAGTCATCAACATCATACTTTGTAGTCTCCCCTTTTGTTCAGTTTTGGAGTAGTGTTACCAACAATCAAGCACGCCAGAGAAACAAAGAGCTGCTTCCGCTACTACATAGCCATAAACGTCACTTTGAACAATAAAACATCTTATAATAGCAAGGGATCATTTCCTACTTTGTTCAAACTCAAGTAGACGCCAAACAGGAAAGGACGAGCAATTTATTTGCAGAGACAAGTAAACTACTCTCATTTAGTTTATATCTGAAAGGCGAAAGTAAATATTTGGATGAAAATGGGCAAGACAACTGCACTCGTGTGTCTTTTTGTGTTTGTAATACTCGCCATAACTTCGTCAACATCAGCCAGGCCGACAAAGTTTCAGACATTGTAAGTGCTCTGATTTTCATTTCATTTCACTTATTCTCCGCTATTATTAGCATTTCGACCAAAAAACAGTAATAAATTTCATGATTGGAGAAAGCGTGTTGTTATACATCATCGCATTGTTTTTCGCTTTCACGCATTTTTACGCACTTTCTCTTCTAAATATTCTCTTGAAAGTACACTAGCCCAAACTTGTCTATGCTGACAAGTTTTCGCTTCATGTATCAAGCAATTCTTTACGAGAAATGATAGATAAAAAAAGCATATTGACAGAGGATGATGGAAATCCTCTTTTTTTTGTAGTCTACTACTCTGGAGCATCATTATAATCCATTTGCTTACTTTTTACCCCACTCATTCAGATCCCGACAAAAACGGCAGTCAGATCAACGACTCGCTGAGTTGGAAACTCTGCTTGCTCTGCAGAAGTATGGTAGGCATAGGTTCCGTATGGATCATAAAAAGGGGGATGGAGCAGACGGAGAGCACCCGCCCGGATATGGTTTAATCGACTTTCGCATGGTGTAAGTACTATTTTGCTGATCACTTCCGTATCATAAATATATTGGTCACAATTACGAGTGGTCTTTTTATTTGGGTTATCAGTGTAATAAATCTGAGTTCCTTTTTTGTTTGCTTTTTTACTTTAGTGGTCGTAAAAAGAAGTCCACTAGGTTCTCTCCGGGGGAATTTGAAAACTCGGTGAAACAAATTTCTTTCTCTGCTGAAGAAGACAAGCCTACTTACTTTCAGAAAAATAAGCCAAATCCATACTGGACTTCTGAGAATAACAACATCAACGACGACAAGGAAGACAGTACAATTTACTCGGAGCAACCACCATCTCCACCACATCGGCTTGGAAAACAACTAATACCAGCAGCAGACCAAATGGGACGGCTCCTGACACAGAAATCAGGAGACGTTCCTTTTTTCTACACTAGAAGTAAATAACTACTTAATTTTTTCAAGCAATTATCAACATCTTCAGTTCACCCCGTACACAAAAACAGCACAGCCATGACAAGATTCGGCAAGGCATGCACGCAATGCGAAAATTATGATAGCAGCCACACTAACTGGCTGGGCTCATTAATTATGGTAAGTGATCAGAAATGTCACTTTGTTTCATTCTATTCATTCGATGGCTAGTTCGCTTACATAATTTATGCGTAAAGATATGCATTTTTTGCCAACAAGAAAATTGTAAAACTATGACAGTTACTGCCCATCAATATTGAATTCAATTTTTTTCATAGTTTTTGTCTGCTCCTGGAATTTTACTCCCGATCATTTCATCCCCGTCTTTTAATCCCAATATTTTAATACTCATCATTTCTTGCCGCAATCATTTCAATATGACTCACTATGATTTCACTATATTGTAAAAACGACTGTGCTTATTGCACTACTATGACCCAGGAGGACGGGATGACCGGTATATCCGGCTTTGGTTTTTTTAACCCAATGACTAAGAATAGTCGGAACCCCGTCCTTGCATGCAAGGCCCCGCCACTAGGCAAGTAAACTCGCATTTAAGTAATTTTTCAACTAAATTGCGAGGATCAAATGATTGTGGGGTGAGATTGCGGGTTGAAATAATGGGGATTATATGATTGGGATGAAATGATTGGAGTGAAAGTGCCGGTTGCCGTTTTTGGGAATTTGCAAACAATTAGCCTAACAAAAACATAGAATTCGAATTTCCTAAATCACTTTTGATAATACTGCATGTACCTTTTAATATTATATTATGACGCCCTTATCTTTAGCGTATGAGGTTGCGTTAGGCTAGGCGTTTCATGACGGAGACAGAGTCACTTGAGAATTAGCAGCACTATTGGTAGGCGAAAGAGGACTATATTTTGTATACCTATTTACGAAAATTTGTCATATAAGTTTCTTATCAAATATAGATAAAGCAATGTATGAAAACAAATTATATTCAAGTATGACAATCTGATTACCACACTTATTTACCATCATAAAAACACAACATCCAAAATGCATTAAATATTTCTGTTAAATGTGACCATGACCAGAAAATCAAAACAATCTCTTAATTTAGATATTTCAGAAATGCTAAAAGTACAGTACAGTACAAACCAACTAAATTATCTCAATATTTGTAATACTTTCTGACTGAGGTTTACTTGTTAAAGTAAAAGGTAATCACAAAAGATTACCTGGAAAACATTCAGCATTCGTGTTATATGTAAACCTCAAATTTATCCTCAAATGATAGTTTTCAGTGAAAGTAGTACTAACTACCTAAAAACCAGCATTAACCCAAAATTGTATCATGACCTGGTTATTATACATATACACATGCTTATGCATACTGTAATGTAACCGTCGCTCAAACCAATTTCTTTTTTGAGTCATCCAAGTAGAAAATTAAGTTCCCACACCCTACATTGGGGAAGTAGTTATGTACACACAGAAGTGTACCTGCTTTGAAAACAGACGTAGATATCAAATGTAAATGTGATGAGATGCGTCTCTTGTAAAACGGTCCTTCCATTTTTCCACCGTCATTGAACACATAATTCATATCTTTTGGTGGAATAGCTATCCAAACTCATCAAAAATATGATACTGTCATCAAAAGAAAATGCAATTGGCATCACCACGCATTTAGGAAACGATCACGATATGGTGACAGGGAAGAATATTGCTTTGCCCACTTAGGTACTCATACTTACGTAAATGTAAACTTCATCATCATACTCATCATCAATAGCAAAGCAAACGCCTCGACAGACACGGAGATGAATGGACAGGAAAGCAAAAGGGAAATAGGGTTGTTTCGTCATTAACAAAATAGGAAATGGAATTTCTTGCAATTGCGAATTTGTGGAAAAGTAGCGATAAAAATGAACATGATATGTGCATATTAAAAGTGTTTGTGAAAAGGGTTGAACTGGTGAAATGAAACCAGGCAATGACAAGTTGTAACAAAACTGCTTGCTGTAATCACGTACTACTGGTGACTCAGCAGGCGACACATGTTTATGTGTTGACTCTTTGATTACAGCTTCCTACACGATTTCTCAAGTACATCCATACGAAAGTACCAATAGATCCTTAGCTTAGGTATTAGATATGTATATACATTTAGAGTAAGCACACGGTAAGCATTAAATTAATACAAGTTTTATTGAAGAAGCTATTCCTTTCCCCAAAAAAGATAAAAATCCCATTATGTCAACTTTTCTCTTGGTCTGCCTGAAAACATTTTATGCAAGAATGTACAGTCGAGTAGTTAGTACATAAAATACAAGCAGTTAATGTCCCCGCCTATGCAAAAATCTGAAAAATCTTTGCTACTTGTAATAGTAAAGTGAAAGTACTCTTCCTCATTTTGGCATAATAAAATGGTAGTTCAAGTTGAAATAAAATAGTTTGAAACTTTGGAAATGGGCCGAACCGTAGTTGTTTTAATGGTAGAAAGAAAGCAAACCAAATTATTGGCTTCTTAAAACGAGTAAAGAACTAAATTAAAATGTACGTACACAATTACCGTATGTAGTCATTGCATCCATGCGGAAATTTGATCGAATGAGAAATTTTCATTAAAAAGTCTTTACCTACTAATGCCTGCTTTCTCCTCTGCTATATTCTTAAATTTGTAATTTGACCTTGCGTGACAAACTACCTGAAAATCTAATAATTTTGTTGGTATATTTTTACATTTAGATTTCTGATTTCTGGAATTGCTTTGAGTTTTGCCGTTTCTCAACTCGCCATGCACCCACCTACTTATTTTCACCCTTGGAACGGAGAATGACAATCAAACAGCTTCCCACAGAAAACGAGTTTTTTGAGTAGGTTCGCTCGTAGTGGATAGTGGATCATGCACGCGTAGTCGAATATCTGGAGAAGATGAAACGAAAGCATTTTTGTTGAATACTATAATAATATGTCTTGCTACTGCTACTCGATTTGAACCCTTTGACAAGTTTCATGTAGAGCATATGCATATGTATCTGCTATACAAATGATGCGACACTATATTTTAAAGGATACTTGGTGATCTACTTGTGGATTTTCATTTTCTCATCTACTTTTTTGTATGTGTAAACAGAAAACGCTACATAAGTGTGTTATATCTACTTATGTACCTAGTCAGTATTACCACTATTATTCTCTCTACATTTTTTTCTGCAGAACTAGCTTAAGTATGATTTTTGTTCGTCACGGAAGTACTTGGAACTTGCTTAAAGGCTAACAAAATAAAACAATAAACATGTAACTGACTTTTATATGAGTCCGTCAGAATATATAAACCTGAGAACTCTACTTGCTACACACACAAACACATCGGGTGTATTTTAAGTATGACTGTGGTCTCCTTTAAATCTTGTAAAAAACTATTTGGAACATAGTTGTGAACTTGTGGTTACCTAAAAGACAAGACATTCGAAACGCCACGTACTAAAACACTTAGATTTCGCAAAAGTTGACATATTTGGTTTAGTGCTTACCGTGCGTTTAGGACCGGGCATTGGGAACCTCGGATATAGTTAAAAAACACCCGAAAATTTCAATCTATAGTCAAGTTATGTATTTTTGAAAATGTTGTGCTGGTTCAGTTGATCTCATCCAACAGTATTACAAAACTGTCATTATAAATTATATATATATAGTCATCTGCCTGTCAAACAAATTGTATTTTCTTTATATTCCGCTTTGTACTTTCCCTTTGTGTAATATTTTAAAAAAATAATAAGATAAAAATGTATATTGGTAATCTGTACAATAAGTAGATCTTTTAAGGGTCAGCAGTAGACTTTAGATATTATTGTACATTTGGTGTGTGGATACACTATGAATGTATAACTACCATATATGCCCTTACAGTTTACAAATTGACATTTATAGCAGTAGTGTAATAACTGTACTGAATAAAGGATGAAACGTAGTATTTCGGGTAGACTTTTTTATCAAATATAAAAGCGATGTTTCTTTTTTCTCTGAAAAAGTAAATGAATCCATGTATGTACTTTTTGTTTTGCATCTGCACATCATCCCTTGGAACAAAAATTTGATGATGAGCAAGTATGTGATGATGGTTCATTCATTCAGTCATGTTTGGGTATTTAAAAGTATGGCGGATCATTTTTATTATAATTTTACGTCATATTATTGTCATTAGTTATTTTCATATAATTTGCAGACCTTACATACATTGAACATTGTTTTATTATGCGTCAGCATTCCTCCCACAAAGTTTTATCATTAGTAAACCTACACAAGTAACAATTTTTTTTAAAACTGATGCAATCAGTTTAGTTCTGCTGGAAGTGCGCAGTCAAATTTTCTTAAAAATCAACTTTTAAATAAAGCTGTTCACGAATTGGATGCTCCAACAATGGTATTTTTACTCAGATTTTCTTGTGTGAATTTTGATGAGAATTTCTTGAGCACTTTCTCTGTTTTCCGCAAATAGTTTGACAAAGTCTCCACTTTTCACTAATTCGGCGTAGTTTCTGTTGGTAAGAACAAAAGGAAAGAAACATTTATACATATTTTCTAAGAATTTCTTCCATTGAAAACCCCTAAACTTCATGATCAACATTACCATTTCATTACAGCGCATATATTATTAACATCATACTTGTCATTCTTCATAAAATGAGTTTCATTTGTCATTTTCAAGTGGCGGTGAATTTATAAAATGTGTAAGCGTAATGCGATTTGTGCCTTACTTTGAAAAGAATTGAAGAGCCATTCTTCTTAACGAAGAGTATTGACTATGACTGTTGTTTTTCACCATGAATAAGTACATATTCAACGATGTGCCACAGTCAAAATCATCAGGGGGTTTGGCGAGCAGGATTTCTGTGCTGGTCCTTCTCAAGTGTGGAATGTTGTATTTCTCTGATGCTTTCACAAGCTCAAAAGCCACATTTGGAGAAAGTTCGGCGAAACTAGTATCCCCGTAGTACAAATATTTTAGGAATGACTCTACTCCCACCGCAGACATATTTTCCATGACTAGCTTCGAAGAGGATGATGGAAGTGAAATCTGCCTTTTACCATTATCAGTCTTAAACATTTTGTTGAAAACTTCACTATGTCCTGAATGAAAAAAAAGACCAATCTTTTAAAATATCATTCTAAAGCCCTTGTTTGAGTAGTGAAAGCAGACAGTTTTACTGAGAAACAATGGAATCAATACAACTGTGTCTTCTTCTTTAACTTTTCAGACAAGTGTTCATGAGAGCAAAATATAAAGTTTGAAAAGAAACACACTTGTGAGCTCGCAATGTTTCCAAATATGCATTGCTTTTCCTTCATATCTTTGCATCAAATACGGAGAAACAAATGAAACAATCCTGGCATATATACTTGAATTACCAGCTAATATGCATTTATGACAAGGAAACTCTTTCCCGTTTACGGCCAATAAGCTAAAATCCGTCCCAATCTTCCCGTGAAAGATTCTTTTGGATGCTTCCTGCTGTGACTTCCAGTAGAGATCGTATACGGTGGTGGCGGCGGGCGACTTGGGATTTTGGGGAAACAGCGTGACAGAAACAACAGCATCCAGAGAAGAGTAATAGGTAGCTGTCATACCCTGCTTAGGTTTGGTACACTTGTTGATCACGTAAAAGGATTGGAGATAGTCTGCCGTACAAAAGCTAGATTTTCGAAGGCATAACTTGCTTTGTCTACACTGACACAACAGTTTTCCACACCGAGTTTCTCCTTCCACTTCTGTAAACAACGAAACAGATAAATTCCAGCATTCGCTCGGAATCAGTAAGTTCATCCATTAAGAATTTAATTTAGAACGGCATGGTAAATTTAGAGTTGGCAATGATCAAATATGCGCTTCATTATTTGTGTAGTGTCTGTGTACTTTTATGAGAGACGATTTGCTTTGTTTCAGGATTAATAAATGAAATTTTTACGGAAACCCATTTCATTTGCGCCAGTGTCCAACCACCCACATTAGCTTTTGATCCAGAGTCGCAGTAAAGCTGCAATTCAATGTCAGATGAATGGTCTTGGGTTCTTGCCAGGTACAAGTAACTACAAAATAGAAAGGCACACTCAATGGAAAAACTTCATTTTGTATAAATTACAACAAAAACAAAAAAGTTACTCGAAACCACTTCATCAAAATTACAGCATAATGATTTAGAACAAAATATATTAATAGTCTGAAAGAAGGAATGAATAAAAATGCATGGAGCATAATGGTGGTGAAAACACAACATGACCCACATTTGACAAGCATCCGACTCAATTTTCGTTCCAGCAGCAGAAGCATGTTGATGATGGTGAGGATTTTGCGTTGCTGATGAAGTAGAACCGACATTAGGCTGCTCAAAGAAGTACTTGAAACTCCAAAAACACCCACACAGTCGAAATGTTGATTTTGCATTGGGTAAAGTGGGATAAGAAAAATACGCTGTATTGTGTCCATTACTTCCATCTGCTAAATGGAAAGTTACATTCTTTTGTAGTGTTAGACAGTTCGTTGCTGCTTTTCCGTCTACCACTGCCCCTTTGTGGTGATGCTGCTGGTCCTGAATTAATCAATATTGTGACATTAGTCAGCGTCATTATATTCTAGTTTTAAGAGTTAAGGAAAAGCTATTTGTTTGTGTAAGAGAAGATGGAGATTTTTTTGAATATCATTCAATTCTATAACAAGTACATATTTACCATTGCCATTTTGATGCTCTTTGTGAGGGTGGAAACAACAATAAATGGCTGCGGTCTTCAAGCTAGTTCGAATAATATCAGAGTTATTTTTCCCATACCGGAAAACTTATAGTAGTACATAGTAGTCTTTACTCGGTTTCTTCAATAATAGTTTTTCCCACTAAAGAGCATAAACACATTCATTAAAAGTGCTTGATAACTACACAAGTCTTTTTTTATTTCATCTTCCTTATGGCATTCATACAATTTTATTGTGATTTTGGAAACTGGATGCTTCCACTTTGCTGCAATTTCCTTAACGAGAAAATGTCTTTTGTTAACATAATATTTATTCGTCTGGAAGCGTCATATGACTCGTATCCTCTGGTAGTAGTGCACCAAAAAATCTGCTCTAAAATATTGCATCAGATGAAGATTCACATAATGCTCATTGACAAGAAAGTCTTCTTTGAAGTTAGGCTCCACGGAAAACTGAGTTTATATGTAGTTAGTCTCTTTTTTAATGATCCACGTAAATTGTAACGTCAAGTATGCCAAACTTTATTAAACATCTATTATGTCAAAAATGGGAAATTTGCATTTCTCTTCGTGTTTTCACTCATCGTATTTACATTGGGTATTTTATAAGCCTTGTTTCAATAACTTCAATTACTTAAAGCATGCACTATGAAAATGAATGTTTCTCCACAACGCAGGAGAACAGAACGATATACTAGTTAATTTCATGAATGCATTAAAAAAAACTAATAAATGCCATTAGACTACTTACATATAAAACAATAGGAATAAGGTACGAATGGTTCGCTCATCATGTGCATTTAGGTAGAGACAAACCGTATTGCGATACATGTATTTACATATGTAAAGATCAGAGACAAGGTGAGAATTTAAATTGTTAGTTTCCCAACCATTTTGGTGGATAAAGTTGGAATGAGTCACCATTTTTTTCTACTTGATGCTTGTCTAATCATAATTTTGAAGATACTTTTATGCATCGCTTGTTGGAACAGTGCGACTCATTTAGTACGAGAAACTTTGGTAATGCATAAAGCGTGCACATAATGTGGAATTTAGTACTCAATCAACAATACAGCAAAGCAGCCTTCTGTACTCTACTAAACCGTATTTTTTGCCTTTTTAAATCATAAGCCATGTTACGTGAATATCATTTCATTTTTCTCCTTCACGTAGAACATGCGACCATTCTCAAAAAGAAGAGCAGATCTGATATAATCGCTCGAACCATTAATGCACAATAAAGAAACTGGCAACTCACGAATCTTAAAGTCATAAAACATTCATTTTTGAAGCATGTCACCATTTACTAAATGTACTTAAGTTATATATGTCTCATCTTTTGTTCCCTCTACCACTTCCTTGCATTTTTGATAATAATATTGACTTTAGTGACAGTAAACAGATGCATACATGCATGCATACCAACTACCAACCTCCCGTACATATGCATTTTAATGGGATTTTGTGCCACTGTATGAAAATAACAACAATGATGTGGAGTCTTTTAACTGGTAGTTTAACGTAATTACCTGAATACTTTCAAGCGCTCAAAATTTGGTTAAACAGATATACAGACAGAGTCGTTAAAAGTGGGTTTTAAATGTCTAGCTTTTGATAATATATGGCTCAACGTTATGACTTAGCGTCTATTTAGTTGTGAGATCAGGCAGACTTGACAATTTTTATTGTTTACACTATTTCATTGTTGTTGTAAAATGATGGTGGCACAATCAAGGTCAAAGTTTTATGGAAAATGAAGAGAAAGAAAAAACAGACGCTCATCTGATGACGAGAATGGGCGATTAAACGACTATGTTTTAAAATAGTGATGATGGCGGTTACCTCATCACACGCCATGATTTCCCATTGTATTTGCAATGGCGTTAATGTTGATTGCTCTGTTGTTCTGACGCTTTGTGATATATTTCAGCCTCTTCATGACAGTAAAAAAATGTTTGTCGTAGGTTTTTAAACACACCACACGGTGTATTGAAATGGATAAGAATCAACAAAAATAAACTAACTTTTGCTGATTCGTAGCGTGGCTAGGCCATAGTATCGTCACCATACTCTAAAAATTATTACCACAGCATGTTTAAAGGAACATGAACCTTTTACGTCATAATGATACCCTGTAAAAATTATATCACGGGTTATGTACTGCTTCCTGTGTGTTTTGTACGAAGCGAGCGTACCGAGACTGCGATCATTTTCTCACGCTGCAAAAGGTAAAAAATCTATGGTGCATGGTTCCATTTTAAAAGTCGTAATTACGATCACCTTGAATAGTTTGAATAATAAACCAACAATGAATTCAAACCGTCGGTCGAGTGCATGAAGTACATTCACATACATACATGAAAATTGAAAATATTGCTGTGAAAACGAGTTTAGTTTGTGCATTTTTCTCTCTACATTTTATTATTTTACTTTTACTACATATGCACGATTGTGTATCAATATCATGTAGGCATGTAGGTATGTACCTGCATCTTTCCAAAGGTTTTTGGATAATGATCCCCGTTCTTGGTTTGGGTTAAATAAATTTCTTCCCTTACCATCATCATCCTTTATTTCCTAATAATAAATGAGCCTACAAGTATTAGATTCCTTCTGCTGTTGGCTATTTTTAAACGATTAGCTCAGAATCAGTGGCCACGCATAAACCCAGATTCATTTTAATCTCGAACTGATTTACATATATACATACATATCTGTAAGTCTGGCGGTTACGAATTCAGAATTTGTACTTACAAATTTTGAATGGTAACAAAAGTGTGTAACCAGATTCATCTTTATGTTTCATTCTCACCTGGCAGTAGACCAATAATCGATTTTTAGAGAATGAATCATTAAAGAGCCTATGGTGCGCACAGGGATTAAATATATTTATTGATAATATTACTATTAGTATATGAATGAGCTCGTTATTTTATATAATGTTAATATTGAATGCAGTTATTGTGATACCCCTCTTTGATAGGATACGAGTAAAATGTTATTTTACTCCAAATTTATTTGTAAATTAATAAAAAGCTTATTGAGATCGTTGGTGGGTGTTTGAGACAATGGTTAATTCTGATCATAGCTAGTGCTAGTAGTACTATGTACTACTCACTCACTACTATAATCACAGTTTTTTAGCGTAATCCTGCAGTTCTTTCCTTCCTTCCTGGGAGTGTGTCATATCATGTTGTAATTGTATATGCATTATGCATTTCTACGAACTAATGTTCATTCAGTAGTTTTAAAAACTTTTATCTCTGCTTCTTCTGCTGATAAATACTAGTTTCAGAAAATGCATTTGTCGCAATTACGGCATACGTACATAAAACTCCCCTCTCTACTTAAAATCTCATTAGCACTACACGACAAAAATAAGTCAAGCGACAGGAAGGAAGGAAGCAATATGAGTGACAAATCATGACAGATGTAACTGATAGTATAGATATTGCATGTGTTCAAAACACAAACGTTTAGATGACAAAGTACTTCTAGCTTGTCTTGACTAGTTATATAGTTGTTGTTTAGACAAATTCAGTCAAGTACTATAAGCTGCCAGTCAACACAACAGAATTATCTGTGTGGGTGATTCTATAAGTTTAAATAGAAACTTAGGACGACGGGCTTCCTCCCTCACTTTTGTTGTTCAATCTTCTCCCCCAAAACTAAACTAACTCTTATTGGTTTTTAAAAAAACATTTATGTATCTACACCACATCGAGATGCTTGATGAAAGCACTTAATGAACAAAATTCGTCACAAACACAATGCACATTTTCCATCAGTAAATAAATGCATGCTTATTATCTATTTCATTAATACTCCATGATGTGAGAAATGGTGCTGAGTGCTAAAACCTTATAATCGGTCTTTAAACCTAATGCTGAACGTAAAAGTCGTTATTGTATGAGCAATATTTATGCACACGTTGCATATAATTTATAATGTTTAGTGGCCAAACCTATATGAGTTTAAAAAATTAAAGTAGAAGTTTATCACTTTCATAAATTTCATCAGACCCATATCCGCATCCCATTTCTTGAAAGAATTAAAAATCTTTTATTAACCTACCCGTATAAACGACTTCACCCACACTTCAAGCCGTTGACAATGACAAATTTATGGCAGATTATTACTGCCTTTCATTTGGACACTACTCTTGCCTACTTGTTGTGCTTGTCTACTTCATTGTATATTCAATTCAACAATAAAGCCTACGTAAAAACTGGTACAGTTGAGTTGAAGTTATACACAATCTATTTTGGTATGTCTGTATTCGTTGATTTTTATTATTATTATTACGTTACAGTTTCCTGTGCCCATCACAAAATTATTGTTACGAAGCAAGCTTAATTCATGGGTGTGGGTATACAATAATATTAGTACATTCGAGTTTTGCAACTGCAATCATGTATCAAATGCATCGACTGGGCGCAAAATCATTTAATTTATGCATTTTGGATTTATATCTGCTCGTCCTACTAACTATGTTACGGGTGTTTCATCTTGGTTTCTAAAATAATTATAATTATCAACCTACTTAAGTTATGAGATGTAATGCCATGTTTTACTCAGTGCGAGCTAAGGCGTTTCTCGAAATCAGGCGAAAAAATGTCGCTTCAAATGTTCCTCCTAGTCTTAAAGAATGGTGTTTCTGAAGATGGTACTCTTTACTTACTTTATACAATATAATTTAATATATTTTAAGATTGCACTTACTCTTAAGATGACTCGTACATTTCTGTAATTTACGAGTTGTACAGTTCACGACGTCAACAATGATACACTGACAAACTTTAAGATAACAATCTTAATTCAATTTAAATTGACTGGTCAGGCATAAAAAATTTTCTATTAAAGACTGATTAGTCATAATCGCGAATTCCTGCGTATATATATATGGTGGTATTTATACCATTGAAAACTATCTGATCACTTTGTCTGCAGCACAAAAAGTAATTTAGAAGAGAAGATACCTTGTGCAGATTATCGTTTAAAATATAAACTCAGGTGGAGCAAACACAGACATAAATCGAACGGAACTAGCGTATAAAGTTGATTACGCACACAAAGACACGCAAGTAAATAGAAGAAAATGAAAAGAGAGAGTGCGTAAAGTAAAAATTAAATAGTGGCCAATGAGCTGTTATAAACAACCTTGCCCGCCTACTTTCTTATCATTGTTATTTGAAATGCTGCATATTACGAGTGCGGCTTTTGCATTGAATTCATGAAACACTTCCTAAAAAGAAGCATAATTTGAAGCTAGTGCCCGACAGATCGTGCAAACAGTCAACGTAATATTAAATATCTTGCCTTTCTGTGTGCCTTGGAGGAAATACGTATTCTACAAAATCAAGGCAAATAAAAGGTTTCATGCAAATAAAGTGAGATTGACTAAAAATTTGTGAGCAGGCCAGAATCAGAGGTCAAGTCTGGGTTCACAGTTGGTAGTATTTGACTCATGAGCCTCATAATTCCATCAACCTGATATAAGGAATATACCATCTTTATGGAAATTATTTTTTTAATTTCCCTAACAAAATGGAAATGTATGTCAAACCATCTTTGTCATCATCATCAAACATCAGCATTGTCCTATCGTGCAACTGTGCAAGCAAAAAAAAGAGGCAAGAGAAAAATTTTGAGAAAAGTTTGCATCGCTCAAAACAGTTTGCTTTGCACGCAAGCAAGCAGGCTATTGGCTTATTCTTTTATGCAGAACTAGGTATTAGGTATTATAGACGATCGGCTTATTAGGGAATTTTCAATTTACTAATTTGTCTTTATGTAAATTTTTACAAAAAGTGGGAGCAATAGCCGAGAAATCTTTTTTCGAAAGCGTGTGCAATGCATTCAAATCTATTTACGGATATTTAAAATTTGATGTTTATGCACGCAGTTTTTGTTTTTAAATGTTTATTTTGATTATTATTGTGATTAGTTGGATTCACAGTGTGAATACATATTGTAGCATTGTTATTTCAAACTTATTATTATTATTATTATTAATGCAATGTGCTCAATAATAATCTTCAAAGCCCATGGTGCAGGCAAGCAGAAAATTTGTAGTTTGAAAAGTGTTCATAAATAACGTATCAGTCATTTCAAAAAGGAAACTACAATGAGAAGCAATATATATTATACTACTTATAATTAGATAGACAAATTTGCAGATAAGATTTCAATATAGCGGTCATTTGAAATCTTGAAAATAATTTATTCTCATTATTAGTAGTATTTACTCTCAGCAAGTAGGCTAATTTCGTTACTTTCGTTGTAGTCAGCATCAAAGTTCTATTAGAACATTACATACATACATAGCATAGCTGTTGTATAAGAATTAAGGAAGGATATGGGATATATGCATTATTGCAAGTTCATAATGTTTAATTACAACAATGGCAGAAAAATTGTTTATTTAACAACACTTTTCACTCATGGATTTTTTCTAACATTATTACAACGTAGAGTATTTGATTATAATAATTCTAATTTATATTTTCCAAGTTCAGCATGGATAATTTTGTAGAGAAGGAAGGTGAAATGACTATTTAGTTGTTGCCTGTTGCTGCACATTGTACTTGATTAGTACACGCGTTCCTATACACTCTGTACGAAAAAAAATTGTTTGTTTTTGATATTATTGCGTAAAGAAATGGCAACCACTTTTATCCGTTCTCCTAATGAGACAAAGTGATGCTGCCTCCTCTGACTGATTATCATGCTGCATAGGAGAGTTTCTCTTTAAAAGGTTTAACGTTTCATTTTTAATGAAACGAGAAGAAACTCCTGCGTTACCCATTTAGGCACTTCATTATCAATGAAAGTTTGCTTGGATGCCTGCTTACCGACGTAACGAAACGCTGCAAGAGCTCTATAATCTGTGACGAATAAAGAGGATGATGTGATGATGAGCATAATCACAACGATACGCACAATTAGTTGGACAAATGTAGCTGCTCAAGCTAAAAGTGAATTATTGACATAAATTTACTGTTTCCTAAAGAGTCGATGACAGTAATGATCCATAAGCGTGTACTCAGAATTCAAAAATTCGCTTTCATATAATCAGTAAAATATTGTACTCTACACTACAATTATAAGTCTTCACTATGTTTAGTAGGAGAGAAGATGGATTGACGAATTAAAATGATTTGAAGTATTTACTACCTTATACGACATACGTTAGTACGTTTATATTCCTATTACTCATCGAATGAGGACCATTAGCATTTTCAATTTTTTCATTGACACACACGTACATG